>AYLM01000569.1:0-60916 GCA_001625345.1 Cairneyella variabilis | reverse complement strand
ATCTAGCTACAGGGCGGGCGCACTAGGCAGGCGAGGTCACATGACCACCACAACACCACTAGAGTAGGTCCCGTTGCTTGATGGCGCATCTTGAGTAGTGTGAGAACCCGTCCCTTATTATGTGGACTAGTTGCTCACACTCTGTAGTAGATCGCGTAGAGAGTCGTCGTAAGTTCCTATACGAATACAGGGGAAGCATAGAGAAGATGATAATGTGCAATTCGCGAGGCCAGAATAGCTAACTTGATTCTGAATATCTCGGGAAAGCAAGAAGTGGATGATATGAAGGAGCTGGATTGTGCTTTTGGTTAGCCGGGAGAGCACAAAGTGGATGATGCGAGTAAGGAGCTAGAATCTGCCCTCTTTCAGTCAGTCGAATAGGTGCTGCTAGCGCGCTGTTGGCACGTGCAAGAATATGCAATTCTTAGGCAGAAATTCATTTTGAGTCAATAAGCGTAGGGGACACGCCAACCAAATGTATACCTACTGTAGGACCAATGTACGCCGATGTTGGTAGAAGCCTATTTTTCACGTGCAACTGCCTTACGTGCCTCCGAGGACGGGAAGTGAGCGAGGATAGGGGTATATATACAGCACAGCTAGCGATAACAAGGCTAGCGTACCCGAGAATCTGAGCCCACAGAAAACCAGAGAGTGCTCGGGCGTGAAGCCGATTTCGAATCCCACTGTAAGATTGCAAGAGACGGACAACCGTGATGAGGCTAAGGTACGGGGGATGCACAATGACTTTAGCCGGCGTCAAGAGGGGTTACGGGCCATCGAATCATCCATAGAACCTGTTTGTTGGTTTCAAAACAGAGGCGTTGGTTTAGGAGTCGTTCGACTCTGCAGACTCTCGGTGTCTCCCAATCAATGGTCCCATTTGGATTGTTCTACGAAGTAATACCATTTCTGCAGGGCAAAATATGGAGAACGCAGGTGTGCTCGTACAGTAAGGTTATAACGCTGTTCGAGCAAAGAAAAACTATCCACCAAAGCAATGGACCGAGGTCTCTCCCTATCCGACACTTTTGCCGTCCCCGGCGTGACCCCATACAGTACAAGTACCGGCGGTTCTTGATCCTGATAAACTCCGATTGGGGCAGGGATATGGGAGAGGGACATGGGATTAGGACATGGGGGAAATGTGGAAGTTGTGGGACCCTAGGTGCAGCCACCAGCGGAAGGCTTTTGCGGCTGCAAACAAATCATCGCACATGCGCACGAATGAAAAGTCCTCGCCAACGCCGGGGCACACGGGGAAGATGACTGGCATCGCCTTTCCGCCTGAACATTTCTGCCTTCTCAACATCGTCCAAGCTTCATGATTTCCGCTTTAAGTTCCGGCATGGAAGGCCGTGCGATGAACGACCCTGGCGATGCCTCGATATGCCCATGGGCATGTCACGCAAATTGCTCACCCGCACCTATGACAAGTGTGAGCAGCCCCGCTCTCATACTGGAGTCCCCAGAGTTCAACTGTACCGGGTACACCAGGTGTAGAGTCGAGAATCCGGGCAGCATTAATTCTAGCCAGGAAGCTCTGCTCCAAGTTTCTCTCGAGTCCCTCCATTCGCGGCAATCATGGCCGAAAACTGTCAGCGTGCGGAAGATCCCACAGATTTGAGCTAGACAGCTGCACTAAGTAGTGGGAAGCAAAGCTTGATCCCGAGGAATACTTTGATGGTGGTCACACGGGGCAGGCGAGTACATAAAAACAGGGTCTTTCTCTCCCCTCGCTTTTTCTTTCTCTGCGCTCTCGAGTTCACTTTCTCTCGTACAACTGGTTTTTGAGGCCATTGCCTTGACGCAAAGATGGCATTCCCTAAGATTTATAATACGTATTTCGTGGCTATTATTGCTACTGTGGGTGGCATGCTGTGAGCCTGATCCTGCTATTTCATTCTTCTTCTGCTTACAAAGTCACAGCTTCGGTTTCGATATCTCGAGTATGAGCGCGATTGTCGGGACTACTCAGTGTATGTACAAGCATTGGCCTCTCACTCCCGAGTTGCTCATGTTCCTGGATTGCTTCCATCTCAGGCAGCGAGATCGTAGTGTTAACTTGTTTACGCAGATCTCAACTACTTTGATAACCCCCATGGCATCATCCAGGGAGCCATTGGATCTGCTCTCGCTGCCGGATCAGTTGTTGGCTCGCTCATAGCCGGCCCAATCTCCGATAAATGGGGACGTCGTGACTCGATCTTCTTTGCCTGTTTCTGGTGGCTCGTTGGCACTGCCGTCCAAGTTTCCTGCAAGAATTTCGGACAGCTGATCGCTGGCCGTATCTTGAACGGTGTTTGCGTTGGTATCACATCCTCCCAAGTCCCCGTTTATCTAGCCGAGATTGCCAAGCATGACAAGCGTGGAAGTATCATTGTGATTCAACAGCTTGCTATTGAGTGGGGTATCTTCATCATGTTCTTCGCGGGCTATGGATGTTCTTTCATCGCCGGCACGGCTTCATTCCGGACTGCCTGGGCCATCCAGTTCATTCCAGCCGTTTTCCTTATGATCGGTCTCCCGTTCTTGCCCAGATCACCACGTTGGTTGGCAAAGGTTGGAAGAACCGAGGAAGCTATCAAGACTCTCGCGGACATTCAATCAGGCGGTGATCAAAACGATCCACTCGTCGTTGCAGAATGGGAAGAAATCTGGACTGTATTGCAAGCAGAGCGTGAATCGCCTTCTGGCTGGCGTAAGTTTATCAAGAAGGGTATGTGGAAGCGCACTTTAGCGGGAATGAGCGTACAGTACGTCCTCCCCCCTCCAATTGCTCACGTCAGATACTCAATATCTCGTTTTGCAGAGCATGGCAACAAATGTCCGGCGCCAACGTGATGACCTACTACGTCGTCTACGTCTTCGAAATGGCTGGTCTCACCGGAAACATCAACCTCATTTCGTCCGGCGTCCAATACGCCCTCTTCATCATCTTCACGGCCGTCATGTTCTTCTTCATCGACAAAACGGGACGTCGTCCTCTCCTCATCTACGGCGCCATCGGAATGGGTATCTGCCAATTCGTCGTCGGCGGCTTGATGGGCACGTATGGTACCATCGTCCCTGGAGGCGTGGGTAACCCCCCCAACGCAAATGTGATTATCGAAGTCCAGGGTAAACCTGCGCATACGATTATTGCTTTCTGCTATATCCTCATTATTATCTACGCTCTCACTCTGGCGCCCGTAGCCTGGGTCTACGCTGCTGAAGTCTGGTCCCTGGAGACCCGCGCTACGGGTATGTCGCTCGCAGCTGTCTCGAACTGGCTTTTCAATTGGGCGCTCGGCCTTTTTCTCCCTCCCGCCATGCGCAACATAACCTATAAAATCTTTATCATTTTTGGTATATTGTGTTTCGCGGCTGCGGCGCAAGCGTTCTTCACGTATCCTGAGACGTGTGGCAAGACGCTGGAGGAGATTGAACTTATGTTTAATAAAGGGGGTCCGATGCCATGGAATACGAAGCCGGGTGGATCGAGAATTGAGGCGGAGATTCAGGCGGTTATTGATAGGAAGACGGTGGGTGAGGAGATGTATGAGAATAGGCCGGGGGATGAGGGCAGTGAGGAGAAGGGGACGAATGTTACGGCTGTGGAGGCGGCTTAGGGAGCAAGGAGGTATGCTGAGCAGAAGGATGAGCTTGCGTGAGGAAATGGGGTGATGATGACTGTTGGTGGTCGTGGTTTGTTTAGACTCTTTCCTTTGAATGTGATCGTCTTGTAGAAAGAACCTGGCTCATAGAAGCATAGAGCTCTCGCAGCATAGAGGCATAGACAATACAAACCTTCTACCGTATCTCGTATTCGCACTGTTCCCAAGGAATCTGCAATTACAGATGTTTATGAAAAGTAGGTTGACTGAAGATAGCTAGCAGAGTCGGCTTTCCCTTTGAGTTCCTAAAATGACGCATCTTATACCTGAAATTTCCACCCATTACAAGCATCATCCAGCACGGTGCTGTCTGAGGTCCTGTTCTTTGAGATTCAAAACCCCTGGAGATGGAAAAACGTTTCCTCGTTAGATTCCATGTGCTATGTGTATGATGGGGCGATGAGACAACATCCACATCATCACAATTACTTCGGGATCGAGTTTGAGAGTCGCTTGGTGAGCGTGCTCCGAATAGATGTTACGGATCGAGAGCGTGAACGAGATCTTGAGTGCTCGGGGTCCTCACATCTGCGTGTTTTCTCTCTTTCCTCCCCCCACTCTCTCTATCTCTATCTCTATCCCTCTCAATCTCTCTATCACACACTCTCTCAATCTCTCAATCTCTCTCTCAATCTCTCTCAATCTCTCAATCTCTCTCCCTCTCAATCTCTCTATCTCTCTCTCTATCTCTCTCAATCTCTCAATCTCTCTCCCTCTCCCTCTCTCTATCTCTCTCTATCTCTCTCAATCTCTCTATCGCTATCTCTCTCCATCTCTCTATCTCTCTCTCTATCTCTTTCAATCTCTCCATCTCTCTCTCAATCTCTCTCCCTCTCTCTACCTCTCTCTCTATCTCTCTCCCTCTCTTTCTCTCTATCTCTCTCTCTATCTCTCTCAATCTCTCTATCGCTATCTCTCTCCATCTCTCCATCTCTCTCTCTATCTCTTTCAATCTCTCCATCTCTCTCTCTATCTCTCTCAATCTCTCTATCACTATCTCTCTCCATCTCTCCATCTCTCTCTCTATCTCTTTCAATCTCTCTATCTCTATCTCTATCTCTCTCCATCTCTCTATCTTTATCCTTGGCTGTCTCTCTCTCCATCTCTCTATCTCAGGCGTTCTCTCACGCTCTAGAAAATACTGTCTCTCCCTCTCTCGACCCCGCTCTGTTTCCATCTTCTCATTTTTGAACTGCATTGGTATTCCCGGAGCCCTCACATTATCCCTCTCTTGACTTCTGCTACTCTTCCTCGAGCGTCGACGGTCTTCGCGAGAATCGAAGGAGTTGCTACGACTACGCCTTCGAGATCGCTCGTCGCCAGCAGTGCCAGAGGCGGCCTCCGCCGAAAAGGCTGGGTCGTAGAGGGTGGTCGTTTGTTGTTGGGTGTACACAGGATTGGTACTATATTGCTCTACCATTTCCAGTTCTGGCTCGATTCCCGGATCCGAATATGCGCCTGTGGATTCGAATCTGTCTCTCGGTTTGCCTCTGCTATTTCCGTCTCCGCTATCCACTGAGATAGCCACGTCTTCCTTTCCGGCCTCAACATATCGTTCGAAAACGGACGGCTGAGGCGGAGTGTGGATTCTGGAGCTGCGCCGGTCGTCGACTTCTTCTACGCGAGGCGGGGTGACGCGATATCGTTGCACAGTGTGGTAGGGGCTGGTGGATCTGCTGCCTGACCTTGATCGGCTCCTATCTCTACGTTCCTTGCTCGCGCGAAACCGGTTTCGTGCTCTGGTAATGGCCTCTGCACCAATAGCGCCGAGTACTACCTCTCCAACATTTTGATTTACAAGAGGTTGAGGAGCGCTCTGGACAATCGGCTGTGGAGGCAGCTCCTGATGGTCATAGTTTTTTGGCTCTGCCCGGTATCTCTCAAGCTCGTAGGCCACATCACCCTGCTTGTTAAACTCGCTTGACAAAGCAGCGGCTCCAGCTCTGGCTAACAATCCTTCTGCCAAATGTCCCTTATGATGGGGACTGTGGCTTCGACTGCGCTCTCTTTTAACAACTCTTGTCTCCACAATATAGTCTGAGCTTTCGCCATGTTCATCGTCACTAACCGAGTGCCGAGGATGGATTGCTCTACTGCGATTATATTCCGCAATCACGAGGTTGTCGTAGTACTCATCTTCCGGTCTTGCAACTCTCTTGTGCACCTCTCTTCGCGCAACCATCTCCTGCTCTTTTATAGGCGGAGGAAGCACGAGGGGTACTGGCGGCAGAGCTTCCTGGAGGATAGTCTGTTGTGGGTCTGGTGCGCTTTGTCGAACGATGGGCTGCGGAAGACTTATCTGGGACCGGAAGATGTCTTGGTGTAATGTATCTCTAAGTCTCTGTAGTCGAATTGGATCAAAAATAACGCTTTCTTTGTTTCCAGCAGATATCTCATTGTTGTTCGCACCAGATAACAACCTAAGAGTAAGAGAATTGAGTCAGAGGTGTAATTGACAGCTTTGACAGCTTGATAGATGTTCTGTGATTTGGTAGACAAGGAAACGGGAACTCACATGTCCTCTACACTTGGGAAGGTAACAGGACCAAATGACTGCCGAATTTCGTCGAATATCTGATAAGCTGGGACAATGTATGCTTTGCCGAGATCAGGGTATCCTGAGACGATCTGTCCATATAAGAAGTCGTCGCCAACAGCCCATGAGCCGCAATCACCTTCGTCTGTTTAGACCCGTGGACTGGATCACGGATTACCGCAAATCAAATCTCACTTGAACAAGTGTTTCTTGTGGCCGTTGAAGTTCGTCCACAACGGCATTGGGTAGGCGCTGAAATGGTCTAACTGGCCTTTATCTACCAAGAAACCTCAATGAACAAGGAGAATTTGATGACGGGGTCCAATAATCCAGTCCATGGGGTGTGAGTTAGATCTGTCTGATGGTACAGAGTTTATCGAGCACTTACCCAAAGCACCTTGATCGCAGGTCACAGTCCACATTTCCTGAAATTTGACAACGCCTGGGACTTTGCGAAATGACGGGACCGCTGATAACTTGCCTTCAATCATCAAGCCCCGAGTAGCTATTCGGACAATGGCATCACGAGGACTTGGTGCAACTATTCCAACCTTTGTCGAATAGCCCAGGGTTTCGTTCCATTTAGCAACGTTTGACAGGACGTCTGTGCTAGTTAGCATTCAATCCATGACAAGTTGTGAGACATACTTGATGGCGGTTTAAATGCATCATCTAGTTTTATCAAGGCCCAGTCAAGATTCTGCTTAGAGGCTGCGAACAAAGATCCAATCTTGTTCTTCCATGGTGTTGGGATTTCTTCTACGCATAATTAGTAGAAGAACGTGACGCAACCGAGACTTTGTCACCTTCAGCTCCTAGAACGTTCGCTGGAAGTTCACCGAGGGGAACCTTATTAATGATGCGAAAACCGTCGTCACGAGATTTAATATTTTCACTGGGGTCATCACTGTGAGCTGATGCTGAGGAAACGCTCCCTGAATTTATCAGCATAATACTAGTCGGATGATTTCCCTGATCGTACCTTTGCTTGTGAATTCTACTGAAATGTTCTCATTTCCAGACCCTTCCTCAGACTCGTCGGAACTATAGAATGCGAAGTCCTCAATTGGACTGTCGCCGATTTCCGACGACTCGACTTCGAAGCCTGGATCTTTGGAGAATGCATGACCAGCAGTAAGCCCATAAAGCGTTCCGGAAACAAGCACGAGCCCTCCAATTGTAGCTTTACGAAGACTGGAGACGTCCTCACCGATGGCTAAAACGGGAATCCCACGCTGCACCAATGCCGCAGTCGTATAGACGCCACCTTCTGAAGGCTCATCCACCCTAGCCCCTTGAGGTGCATAGTCTGCAACGCGTTCCTCATAGCTGACTCGTGATGCTGCCGAGTATGAAGCGGTTCCCGCCCTTATTCGACCTTGTTCAGAAGCTCGCTGTGCAGGCAGTGTTTGATCCTGGATCATCCCTTCACCCCTTCGAGGAGGTGGTGCGTACCTGCTTATTCTGGCCAGAGATGCTTCTGCAGCCGACTGGCTAGATGTTCGTCCGCGCGGTGGAGCACGGGTTGGCGAACCTTTGTGAAAATAATCTTCGGTAGTCTCGTGGCTCACCTTGGGACCACTGCCACTGTTAAATCTAGTAGACTGAAGGTTGGTGGAGTGATGAAGTCCCGAGCTTCTTAGAGGTTTCACTGAGCTCCATTCTGCCTCTCTATATTCTGGCGGAGTGCTGGCCTCATCATCTGAGGCCAAAAGGCGAGGAAGCCGAGAGCAATCTGCCATCCGGACTCCAGGGTGAGGACATAGGATGCCCTTCTTCTTCACTAAGCCCATTGCTCGACGGCGGGGAGTCTTGTCGACGCAACTGAAGAGAACAGTTGGACAGGAGCTCGCTACTTCTCGACCCATCATGAACATCTCCAGCATCAGGTCCTTTTGCTTCGCATCCAGATTTTCAAACTGGTCTTCGAGAAGTCTGATAATTGCCTTTGATACCACTTTCCATACCTGGTGGGCTGGGCTCTTATCCTTGATCGTCCAACTTTTGTGACGACCCAGGAGATCCAAGGGCTCGCAGCGAGCGTCGACTGAAAGCTCGGGTCGAGGCCATCTCGCAGCCTCAGAGGTTAGTGAGAGTGATGTCGAGTTTGTTGAGGCTGCAGCCGGCGGCAATGTCATTGTGGTTGTTGCGGACTGTGATGGCATGGTTCGAGGAGGCGCCGTGGTTGCGGCTCCAGGCTGCTCTACTGGTGACATTGGGAGGACGCCGATACATAGGGCATACTCAGAACTCTTAGATTCCATGAATTGCGGATGAGAAGAAAGAAAGGTTGCAGAATTTCAAGACGAAGGTCGCAGCTGAGAAGTTCGCCAATCAGCCCATTGCACACTCATGCATGCTGCACCGTGGCTGTACCATGGAGACGTGATATTAGTTCATAAAGCCTTGAAAAGAGCCTTGCGAATGGTCAAGAGTCCTCCATTTTCATCTCAATTAGATACCTCCTGTCAACTTAAGAGGAACCTCTTCAAGCGACACCAATGCAATATCTATCAATCCCGAAAGATTGAAGAGCTGAAAAATTTCGACACGATTCGAAGGTAATACACATATCAGAGGCCAGCCTTGCCGACTGCAGATCGGATCATCGGACTGCGAGTTTTCTGGTCTTCTGTGCAAGTGATGCACTCATCCTGACGGAAGCATTCCGAAGAGGAGAGGAAACAACACGAACAGAACTTCACCGACGGACCATGGAGTCCCGTGACTTTCCCCTTTCACGTGATGTTCGGGCTTCGATACTGTATAGCTTTTTTGTAAGTGAAATTTCCAACTTTCCTGTCTCTTCAACAGGCAGTGAAATCAAAATAAGGACACGGTTATGGAGTCCGCCTCAAATTAGTTTTGCCAAAATAGCTGACTGCCTCCAGGACTGCACTCTCGACGTGGACGAATCGTGGACGAATAGCTATTTCATATACTATAAGAGACTAGTGTCAAGTACAAGAGACTGGAGTACAGTGCGAACTCATGGAGGGATCGTGAAACTTGTTCAGCTTCTCAAGCGACCAGAAGCAACACTAACTTCTGTTGAAGACACATTGAGAAAAATATTACTTGAAGATGAGTTAGAGGATTCGGAGGAGATAGTGGACGATTCCATAAATTTTGCCGTCCGACTACTTTTGATGGTATCCACGGGCGGGTTTCTTTCTACAGGAAGGTCATACACTGTCTCGGGGGAAACCAGGCTTAGTTGGTGCACCCTTCCACTCTTCAAGCCAACAGCTGACACTCCTTTTAGACTGGAAGGATGGAACAGTAAAAGATCTTGTCAAGACAGAACTGGCTCCTGAAAACTCCATGAAAGATCACGTTAAACTTGAGAAAATATTCAATGCAAGAAATCTAGAGCGCATTGGCGGTGTTAAGATAAGATGGACGAGCAATCTAGCAGATCACTTGAGATTGCGAGGCGATGACACTGAGGTGGAAGTATTCCACTATGCCTCTTTTCTTCGACTCCACCAGACCTGGTATGACCAAAGCATTATCGTCTCATCAACCTTTTCATGGAAAGCTGACTCAATCCAAGTCATATTCCCCTTCCAGAATGGCAAACCAAAACACTTGGATTGCAGCAGAGGTGAGAATTCCACTTCTCTCCATTTCAAACTTTGATCTGACGCTCTGCAGCCCAATCCTACCTTCCGCACTCATCGACGAAACGATCCGTACTCTTGCTCTCCTCCTCCCAGAACACGACCAAGCCACAAGAAAATGGTTCAAAGCCCAGCAAGCGAAAGTCCTAAAACAGAAAAAGCTACCTCTTGATCCTCTTGCAGCGGAGTGTGGGCAACTCAAGGTCGAAGAACGACAGATTAACAAGTTCGAATATTGGCACGATCGACTCGTCATACTCAAACAGGTGTTTGATGAAGCTGAGCCAAGTAGTGTGGCTCAGTGGTGGAGTGATCGTAGGAAGAGAGTCCAGTAAGCTGGTTTTCATATCTCCAAAATCCACCGCTTCCTTGCAACCTCGCGACCTCTTGAAAACAGCGTGCTTAGTTTGCCCTCTCCACGGGAGCGAGCTTCAATATTTATCTGTACCGTAAAATCTAACGCTGATACTTTCCCCTTGCAGATGGTATACATTTTGGGTTGCTGCTGTCGTTCTGGCGTTGACAATTTTCTTTGGCTTGATACAAAGTATCGAGGGAGCTATGCAGGTCTACTTCGCGTGGCAACAGAGTGCGTCCACGTCGAGCACCTCTGGTTGAGCCTATTTGGTTTTAAACTTCGGCTTCTGTACGTTCTAATATGCACTGTATGATACCTCTATTGTTCTGATATTGCAATATCTTTTGAAGTGTTTGAAGGTGAAGCAAGAGCAAGAAAGAAGGAATTCGCAGTCTCAAATCCATGACATCAACTCCAATGGCAAAAATTCAATTCAGAGTTGTTTCTCCGCAACATAACTTGCCTCTCCAGCCCGGATTCATAAAGCAGAACACGTTGATAGTCTCAAAACAGTCAAGTCCTCCAAAGCGGTCATCCCGATTCTGCCAACCCACAACCACTGCCGCCCACAACACATAAATTCCCTCCCACCCTCCATAAATACCCAAACAATCACCTTTCCTCCAAAACACAAACACAAGGCTTCATTCGTGGTCCGACGGTCCAAACTCGAAACTAATACTCACTTCAATTCATCACGTCCAGAAACTTAAACTAACGCGTTCACAGATAGAGCTTTACGACGTATCCCTCTACTCTCCACTCCACTACACAAGAGTAAACGCCCCACCCCTTCGTTTGAAGCTGATATCGTCTTAGGATTCGAATCGATCAAAGCTCTGATCTGGTGCGGCAGGCGCTCGGGGGTAGGTGTCGGGAAGGGACACCCATTCAAATGGCATCGAGGACCCCGGTTGGACAGTTGTTAGCTGTAAGCCCGGCAAGAATAGGGAGGACCGAAGCGTGTTATGACTGAAATCCGAGTAAGACTCTCTTCCTTGATGTAAGATGAGTGATTCCCAATGTGAGGGTAAGTGAGAGACCGCCGACCACAAGATAAGCCATTTTCTTTTTTCATATCTTTTCTTTGGGGTTGAAGATGATTATCGTTTGTTCTACGCGAGGGAACGGGATGGTGGACGTTCTGCGTGCTGAAGGTGAAAAGCGATGGGCAACGTGGAGGTGACTCCTTGGGCGTGCTAGATCGGCCGTTGGAGGTTGACGGCTTTGCAAGGTGAGACGATACAATGATCAGAATTAGATGGACTAACTCAATTTTTGAATAGAGGTATATCATTCCCATCTCGAAATATGTACAAGAACATCGAGCCAATACGCTCGTCACTCTGTCCAATCCCATACATCAGACTCCAAACGCGTCTTACCCACACCACACCAACACTCACCCTTTCAAAACACAACACCAAAAAACTGAAATAACACCTTCCTCACCCTCCTATAGCTCCTTCCACACTCTCAACAATCTCCAAAACCAACCCCAAAAAATTTTCTCCCTCACCCCCAGCACCCTACACAGTCTCTGATCCAAACTCCAGATCAAATGCATCGAATCCCGGTCAATCACACATTATTCCCGCTCTTCCTACCAGATTCAAAATCCTGTAAGTTACTGAAGCGCAGCACGTCATCCAGACATCTCAAAAGCTGTACGTTGAGCACTAACGCAAATGAACTGCCTCATAATGACAAAGCCCCCTCTGCTCCGTCTCGAAACTCGCTCCGCACCCCTCAAACGGGCAGCGAACTCGTCGAGCACTTCCTCGATGCGCAGCATCATAATGCATTCGGCATTGATTCTCTGTTGCGAAGCAGAGCTCGCAGCCATCTAGCAGGAAGGGGAAAAATCGCGATCGCAATCCGCGATGAATGGCGTCGTAGTGGACTTTGCACTGCTCGTCTGTGGCAAAGCACGAGTTGCATTGTTTTTGTTTGTTTTCGAGGAAGGGGCACTGGGACGGTCGTTCGACCCCATGGATGGCGTCCCAGTGGGCTTGGCGCTGCTCTTCTGTGACAAAGTATGAGTTGCATAGTCCACAGGAACACTGGAACGGGCGGACTCCAGATGAACAGTATCGTAATGGTTTCTGCAATTTTTGTCGGCGGAAGGTCCGCGATATTCGCAAGGGCAGCCAGCCATGGGCATATGACGGAGGAAGACATCTTGAGTTGGCTGCCAGCGAGGTTGGTGCTCGAGTAAGGATATTGTCGGTTACAGTGGCTAGGGATAGTGGGTTGTATTGAGTATCTTGGTTGCGGGACAGTGTGACGCTGGGTGGTCGTGACTGTGGAAGGAAAGATTGACTAAAAAAGTTGAGGCAAGAGCTTACATTTGTATCCAAAATGCCCTCTGACACCGTGGAATCATGTAGCTCCCCTCTACCTTGCGCGGCTTCGTGCTGCGATTCCTACAGCGGTGGGATGCTGCATGAGGGGGCTTGTTGCCAGCTGTGTGCTTGATGATTGCAAATCAAAGATACTGAATTGATAGAACATCTTGTCCAAACATAGCTGGAATACAGTTTGCTCTGGCATCATTCACAGTGTTAAAGACTTTGTTGGAATTTGCTTGACAGTTTCCTATAAAGGCGTGACCACTGACGACCAACAAGCTTGAAAGCCAGGACACCTGTTGGAAGGAATAACGCTTTCGGATGTATGAGACGATGGAAATTGTTAGTAAGCTACTGGGCTTGAAACTTCGATTGGCCTCGCCTGACCATTCTGTAGAAGATGTTTAAAGAAGGATGAGATGAAAGCCGTGGAAGTTTCGGGAGGAGGGGTCTATTCCATTTTAGGAAAGCCCGTGCTCAGCTGCCCCACGTTTGACGTCTTAGCAAAACCATCCCGCGAAAGGCTGATGAAGCTGCCCATCGTTTTCCCGACTTCGATTGAGCCTCTAATTTCTCCAAGCAAATTAGCCAGAGAACAGCTCGTGAAGCCCGTCCTTGTGACTATTTGGGAAACAGAGTCAAAATGTCTCCCCCGGCCATCATCGCGCCTTCAATCCTCTCCGCCGACTTCGCGAATCTGGGAGCTGCCTGTTCCGAGATGATCGACTCTGGTGCCCAATGGCTTCATATAGATATAATGGACGGCCATTTCGTACCAAACATCACATTCGGAGCCCCCGTCGTTACGAAGATCCGGAGCCATGTTGAAAGACCATCTGCGAAGCACGGAAATGGAACCTTCGACTGCCATATGATGATCGCAGAGGTATAATCATATCCATCCATTTCTCTCAATACAATGCTGAGACTTAGTAATTACAGCCAAAGAAGTGGGTGAAGGAATTCCAAAAGGCCGGCTGCGATTTATACTGTTTCCACTACGAAGCCGCCATCTCCAGCACAGCAGCCGAAAGCCCCGAATCGACGAGCGAGCTCAAGACAAACCCAAAAGAGCTGATCAGATATATACATGACTGTGGCATGTTGGCTGGTATTGCTATAAAGCCTGAGACGAGCGTCGATGTGCTTTGGGATATCCTGGAGACGAAGCAGGATAAGGAACGCCCGGATGTGAGTACTCCAGCAAAAGTCAAATAGATGAGGGTGCTGGTGCTGACAGTGCATAAGATGGTCCTTGTTATGACAGTTCATCCCGGATTTGGTGGACAGAAATTCATGGCCACCGAGTTACCCAAGGTCGCCGAACTCCGGAAACGATATCCTGAAATGAACATCGAAGTTGACGGTGGACTTGGGCCTGGGACAATTGACCAGGCCGCGGACGCAGGTGCAAACGTTATTGTTGCAGGAAGTGCAGTTTTCGGTGCAAAGGATCCTGCGGACGTTATTTCGAAATTGAGAGAGGCGGTCGAGAAAAGAAGGAGCAAGGAGTCTCTGTGAGACACGGTTTCGGACAATGGAGAATGACGGTACAGTCTCTGGCAGGGGCAAGGCTGACAAAAAATCAGACCGTGCTCTAAGGCTGACTGTAGTAAGATGACTGTACAGTGGGGAGATAGTCATATGGGAGTAGACAAAACTATTGAACATTCTGCCACGTTCTGCACAAGACCACCACAGATTACAATCAAGGATTACTCTTCATGAGCAGCAAATGGAACCGAAAATCCGAGATAGGGCTTTTTGTATTCACAGTACAATGAGATGCTTGCCCATTTGTGACTTCATGCTGACTACCCTGGCCTCGGAGTAAGCTCGTTATGTTCTTGACAAGTAAAAACTTGTGGAAAAGCAATTGCCCTGCACCCGTGACACGGCTCCAGAGAAAGGGAGTTGAAGATGGAGCCTCCCCAATTTCTTTACTTTCTCTTTCCAGTTCAGCGACAGCAGCCCAACTCGCCGAAAGATCACCGACAAAATAGTGAGTTATTGATTGGCTACTATTTGAATGACTAGCGTGTCGAGCTTCGGATCTGGGGCTGTGGAGTGGGACATCGTGGCTTGGTCGAGAATTGCGGGGACGGAGCTCGAAAGAGCAAGCTAGGAGCCGGATTGTGAAAACGGCATTTGGACGTCACCCGGGTCCTCAACTATAATTGAACTTCACGGCCCACGGACGGTACGATATTTGCAATGAATCAGGACATTTTCTTATGACTTCTTGAACATATTATTCTATATATTAAAACCGGCACCTGAAGACCCTACAGCGATCCTCGGCTAGGTTTCCTAAGATGGCCGTCGTGGATTTTCTCCTCACTCCATACGCAATCCCAATCGCTCTCGTGCTCTTCTTCCTCCTTCCTTACCTCTTCCAAAATACTGCCATAAGAGACATCCCGGGCCCATTCTTCGCCAAATTTACAAATCTATGGCTGCTACTCCAAGCTCGTCAAGGAAAACGATACCAAAGTGTCGATGAAGCCCACAAGAAATATGGAAAGCTAGTCCGGATACAGCCCGACCATGTCAGTGTCGCAGATGATAGCGCGATCCAGGAGATCTATGGGCACGGCAATGGGTTCTTGAAGTCGTATGTCACTCCTCACCTAATCCATTCTCACTGCTGACTTTCATCAGCGAATTCTACGATGCCTTCGTCTCCATTCAACGCGGACTATTCAATACTCGAGACCGAGCCGAACATACAAGAAAGCGGAAGACAGTCTCGCATACTTTCTCTACCAAGAGCATTGGCCAATTTGAGACCTACATGCACCAGAACCTCGACCTCTTCGTCAAGAAATGGGACACAATTTCCGAAAACGCCCACGGCCAATTCGCCAAAATTGACTGCTTGCACTGGTTCAACTACTTAGCCTTCGACATTATAGGTGATCTTGCGTTTGGAGCTCCATTTGGTATGCTCGAGAAAGGGAAGGATATCACGGAGATCCGGATGACGCCCGACGCACCCATCACCTACGCTCCCGCCGTCGAGGTGTTGAACCGGCGTGGTGAAGTGTCTGGAACTCTCGGCTGCCTTCCTCAGCTTAAGCCCTACGCCAAATACCTCCCAGATCCATTCTTCAGCCAAGGACTCGAAGCTGTCCAAAATTTGGCGGGTATTGCCGTTGCGCGAGTCTCTCAGCGATTAGACGGCAAGCAGGATGTCCAGCGTGTGGATCTCCTCGCCAGACTTATGGAAGGCAAAGACGAGAAAGGCAACAAACTTGGACGTGAAGAACTTACTGCCGAAGCGCTAACCCAACTCATTGCCGGCTCAGACACGACCTCGAACACTTCCTGCGCGATCCTGTACTGGGTGACGAAGACCCCTGGTGTATTGCAGAAGCTGCAAAAGGAACTGGACGAGGCTATCCCGGTTGGTGTTGATGTGCCTACCTTCGAGATGGTCAAAGATCTACATTACATGCAGAATGTCATTAACGAAAGCCTCCGCATCCACTCCACTTCCTCTATGGGCCTCCCCCGTGTCGTTCCTCCAGGAGCAGGCATCGAGCTTCTCGGACACCATTTCCCGCCATACACCGTCCTCTCCGTCCCCTCATACACGATCCATCACTCGAAAGAGATCTGGGGCAGTGATGCAGATGAGTTTAATCCTGATCGATGGGACAATTTAACTGAACGGCAGAAGAATGCATTTATTCCGTTCAGCTATGGGCCGAGATCGTGTGTGGGGAGGAATGTGGCGGAGATGGAGTTGGCGTTGATTGTCGCTACTACGTTCCGTAGGTACGATTTTGATCTGTATCAGCAGACGCTGGAGACGAGAGAAGGTTTCTTGAGGAAGCCGTTGGAGTGCCAGGTTGGGATTAAGAAGCGGAGTAATGTCTGACGGGGGTTGAGGTGGAGTTACTGGTGTCAAAGGGGACTGCATTTGGTTTTAAGTGACTGATCATACATATTGTATCAATGTGAATTGATCTATCAATTTGCATCTGCATGAGAAGTACCTGCCCAGAGCTTGCCAAACTTCTTCTGATTTCTATGGCAAGTGCCCACGTCCCTGTGCATATGTCATTTCTAAATATCTGTGTTTGACAAGACAACCCAAGAATAGGACGCTGTGACTTGAAATTCCCCAGACTCCGTAATGGCGGGTTCTCCGGCATTTCAGCGCTGGCCAGCTGCGAAAAGCACCATACCGGGATAGGTAGGAAGTAGGGAAGGGCCTTGCGCCTTCCAACTCAAAATCCAATAAAGTTCATCTGCATCATCATCACAGCTGCCAATCTTGTATACATACGTCAAGTGAACTTGCAAATCTTTCTTTCTCTCCTAATATTAGGTCGGCGACCTGGAAGTCTCCTGCCAAGACAGAAATTGCTGTTCTATGCAGCATGAAAATCCTCATTGCAGCTCATCCAATGCTTGGCAGCACAGCACTCTTTGACTCGCAGCCTAGTATTTGATCTTGGCAATAGATAAGGACCAATTCCAGTGACATTTGGGCCAAGCGCAAGAATCCTTTCCTCATCTCGTGATGTTGGAGTTGGGAACTGTCACACAGCCTCATCGATGCTTGGCGATTAAGTTTTCCCTATCCAGTGCGTACGTGGTGCCAAGATATCCAAGAAAAGCGAGGCTGTGTCTTTATGAAAATAAGGCTTTCCTTCATTAGAATCAAACTCAGGATCATGATAGCTCAAATGAGCCGGAGAGCAAGGTGAAGTATAAAGTCTCGAGGTGACGATGTCGATGAGCCTTCCTAGAACCTGCAAGTAACTCCTTACCTCTTTGCACACATTTTTCTCAGTTTTGCTCTGAGCAGTTCAATTATATTAATTTGGAGTGATTCAAAATGCTTTCGCTCTTCATACTTCTTATGGTGATTTCAGCAGTCATCGCATGTCCACAGCATGAGATCCACGCTCGAGACAACCAGCTCAACAAGCGAGCAGGAGGCACGCACGACTGGACCTACGAAGCATCATATAATTGGGGAATGATCAACTCAAGTGCTTTCCCTTCGTACTCTCGCCTTCCCTCAAGCACTAACAAAGAAAAGACTACACCCTCTGCCAAACCGGCAACCAGCAATCCCCCATCCAACTCACTCTCACCCAAGGCCTCTCTTCAAACCACATCCCCTCCTTCACCTCCACCTACAGCTCCCCAGTCACCGGCGAACTCTACAATTGGGGTTACGGACCTGCATTCATACTCAACACGACCTCGAATTCCATCACCGGCTCTCCGTCCATGACATTCGATAGCGAAACGCTGTATTTGAAGGGATGGCATATCCATGCTCCGGCGGATCATAGCGTACAAGGAGATAGATCGAAAGCCGAGCTCCATCTCGTGCACACAGACTCCACAGGCACAGATCGGGGAGTTGTAGCAATCCGTATCGATCCCGGAAACGCCGAATCATCCTTTTTCAGCCAATTCCTCTCAAACTCATCCTCCTCCTCAACGATTAACACCAAAACCGGCGCCTCCGTCCCAAGCTTCGACTCGCAGGACAGAATTAGTATGGAGCTTGATATGATGCAAGCATTGAAAGAAGTCAACCTCCTCAACCAATTCTGGACTTATTCAGGCAGCTTGACGAGTCCGCCATGCACGGAAGGCATCAGATGGTGGGTTGCACGGGATATTTTGTGGGTGAGTGATGGGCAGATGCAGGAGGCGTTGGGGGTTAGTACGTATAGTGCGAGGGTGGAGCAGGAGGTGTGGAGGCATGGGGTTAATGTTTAGGTTTTGGGTGCGTGATTGGGTTGAGGGCTCGATTGTTTGATGTGAGTTGGGTTGAGAGATAGTTGAGTGTGTGCTGCGCTTGGGACTTGTATTTCACCGTGGTGCAGTTAGTCTGATTGGATGGCGAAGTGGCTTTTTCAGCTATGCGATAGTCGCTCAGGGGAACAGCTTATTTGATTTAGGAAGAAATCCACGCAATAGCTACCTCGCTAAACTCGTCTGATTTGAAAAAGTTCTTTTCTGACAGTTGTTGAAGACTTAGATGTATATAAGCCGCAACGGTTTTCTGCTCTCTCAACTTCATTTAACCCAGACAGTGTCTTTCTGCTTCGCGATAATCTGCTCAGTTGACAGCTCTTGCCTGTATCACTATTCTTTGCCAAACCTCATATTGACCAAATAAATTGGCATGCCTCATATTACTTCAGAGGACTGACGTCGTCTGCCTAGAAGTATTAACGGTCAATTGGATGATTGTCGTCAATTTCCTCTAACGTTGAAAAGTTGGGACGATGGGTGAAAGGTGGATTGAGGAAGGGGTTTTGTTGCTAATGGAGTGGAATTATTTGGTATACATTAGGGTTTGAAGTTAGGTGTTATGACGAGCTTGCCTCCAGTCGTCTTGTATGCCATGACCGTGCATGCGATTGAGTTTGAACAGCCTCACAAGGGAGGCTATCTACAGGCTGTTTATTTCACATAAAAGGTGTGATTGACTCAGAGATGCAGTGAAGGAGATGGGAAGTAGTAGGTAGGGAATGGAAGCTGGGAAGCTATGACGAAGGTAATCAAGAAAGATTAATGTGAGATGTTCACTAAGGGTTTGGTCCAGACTTGCGGAAAAGAGAGTGTAAAGCACAAAGATGCTCTGTAATCCTGCCTTCTGTGGACACCACGATATGAACATGGGGTGGTTTTGGTGCGGACTCAAGGCAAGCTTAAGAAACGCTCGAATTTTAGACTTCTTCCTTTTGCAGAGGTGCTTGTTAAATTGGGTGCAACATAGTCTTCCTTACCTGCGTCTTAGTCTATTAAGCGAGAGAGACTGTCAAGTTCTCTCTTGCTGTCATTCTTCCTCCTGCTATCTTTTTCCCGTCTGCCGTTGTTCTCTGTAGATTAACGAAAGACAATTCAAGTCTTGTGGGCTCCCTAGGCACCCAAGGAGAGGTGGATTGCAGACCACTCAAGATGAGGCAGCTTCTCCTCTACATTCTTCTCTGGTGCTTTTTTATCCACCAGCTCCGTACAAACACCATCCGCCTTGGCCTGGTAGTACCAAGTTGCCCCAATTGCATTCAAAGCAGACGTCCCGAACTTTAAATAGGGCCTGAGCCCTTGCTCGCTAAACATCCAGATACGTCTTACTATGCTTGATTAATTCCTGCCTTGGAAAGTAAGTCTTGAGCGGAACCACTTCGATCACAGGACCAGGACCAGGTGCAGGAAAGACCGGAACCCATCTCAAAAGAATGCCATGCTTGCTGAATGCTGTCATAGAATACATTATCAACGACTGACAATAAAGGTATCCACATCTCGAATCCTCATCCTCCCCAACCTCTTTACCCTTCTCCCACTACTCACATCCGCCACCAACCCACCACATCTCATCTCACCCCTCACCTCAACCCTTCCATGCCACCAACCACTACATCGTTGGTTTGAGACGCTCATCCGCCCTACGACTGACTAGCCAAATAATTCGCCGCCTACAAAAACCATACATCAATAAGAAATCCGTCTACAATTTTACCAGGGGAAATTGTCATTATCACTTACCCTCTCCTGATTATAATCATACTTCTCCAACGCTGCCAGCGCCTCCTTCCTCGGATACCCCATCTCCGTCAAACTCTTCAAAATCGGATCATCATGCTCGCCCGCCTCAGTCAGCGCCCTCCCAACCTGCGGTCTCACCGGCGCCGCCGCTCCATTCCCAGTCCCATTACCCAACTTTTTAGCACCTGTACTCTCAGCAACTGGTTCCGCAACAACCTCATTCGACGGATCATCAAGGCCAGCGAAAATTGCATCCCAGTCGTGCGGATCATTGACCTGTGAGTTGGTGTTTGCAGCTGGAACTGCGGTTTGCATAGTCTGGCGCGGAGACTCGGTGAATGCGCCAAAGGCGCTGTCTCCGCCAAATCCGTTACCTTGGGCTGCGTGCTCGGTACCCTTGGTTTGAGGAGGATTGTCAAACATGGGGTTGAAATCATCTAGACCGGATCGGTCGTGGTTTGAGATATTGGCGAAGTCATCATCGATATCTCCTTCCTTAGCATCTTCCAGATCATCAAACTCGTCGAAGTCATCGTCGAAGGGTACTTTAGCAGGAGGAACAGGCTGAGATGAGACTTGGGGGACACCGAATGGTGTTTGTCCTGTTGTTGTCGAACTTGAAGCCTGTTCAGTGGAAGGAGGCGGGACTTCGCGAGATGGGAGAAGTCCGGAGAATTCTTGGGCCTCAGAGTGAGCCTTATCGGCAGGAGACACAGCCTTGTCATACACAGGAGGTGACGCCTGGGCGCCCGCTGACGGAGGGTTCATGCCAACGCTCTGTGCTGATGCCTGCTGTGCAGGGTTTGGCCTTGCAGCGAGGAAATCGTTTGCAGGGGCTGTAGGCTGAGAAGGTGTAGCCACTTGAGACGAGCTAGATTTTCTGGCATGGCCTGGAGATGCGGGAGCGAAATCGTCATCGAAACCACCACCTTCAGCTTCGCTGTCGCTTTCGTCATCATGCTCCAACTCAGCAATTGGAGGAAATTCTTTGTTAAATTGCGCTGGAGTGATTGCAGAGCCAGAAGCAGAGGAGTTCCCTGTGTTAGAGCGCTCCTGAGTCTTGGCAGTGGAACCAAATCCGGCGAATGCAGCGTCGAAGTCGTCCTTAGCAGTTCCAGTTCGCTCTGGAGCTTTAATTGCAAATGGATCTGGAGCAGTGTGTTCGTTGGCATTGGGCGTTGCTGCTTGGTTAGAATTGGCATCGCCAGGGAATGCTCCGTGGATGGCATCCTTAGTCTCAACAGCGACTGGCGAAGCATTCGAATTACGATCTAGCACAGGAGACACAGTCCTCATGGTTTCGGGGGGGCCGGCAGTTGAGGAGCCTGTGGGCGTCGTGCCCAGATAGCCTGTAGGTGTATCGGCGCCATTAGATCCATCTCCAGATCTACTATTAGGAGCAGATACTTGGCGAGAGGAGCTCAAAGAATCTTCATGCGCAGGGAAAGGAAGAAAGCTGGAGCTAATCTGCCTTGACTCTGGAGGAGGCGGCGGCTCACTTGAAGTGACTGGAGGCGAGGTAGATGGGGTTGGAAATCCACTTCCGCTGTTATTCTTGGAGTGTCCTCGAATAGGGATACCAGAGCCTGAGCCAGTGGAGCGAGCCTCACTGTCTCTTCTGAAACTTGTTTGAGGAATCTCACTGGCCGCAGCTCCAACTGCAGCACTACCAATCGCGGCGGCGCCGAACGCAGGACCAAAGACATTCTCAAAAGATCTATCATTCTGTTGGCTGGCGGGAGCTGGCGACTGAGCGAAAGGAGATGCACCCTCTGAAGACATGCCTCGGGTCCGGAAGAACGGATTATTGGCACTCATTGTCGAAGGTGCCGGGCTAGCGACCGGGGGAGACTGGACTTTGGCAGCTTCTTGAAGAGTCTTGGTATCCTCCGCAATACTCTTATTCAAGTCCTCGGCTTCTGCTTTTAACTTGTCCCGTTCTGCTTCGTTGGTCGCGAGCTGCTTCTTGTTAATGGCAACCAGACCCTTCTGCTGGCGAGCGTCTGACCTCAATTTCTCCAAAGCTGGTTTCAACTGTGCAATTTCAGTGTTGACTACTCGCATACGCTCCTTCAAACTAGCATTTTCCTGCTGGTCGGCCTGGAGCGCAGTAACAGTCTGTCGATGTTGGTTTTGAAGATCCTGGTAGGTTCCTTCGATCATGGCAATCTCGGTTTGCAATTTTTTGGTATCATTTCGCGAGGCTGTGAGTCGCTCTTCCAAGCTCCTGACATCCTTGACTTCTTGTTCATACAGAGAGCGAAGCTGGGCAAGTCGCGCCTCGAACTCACGCTTTTGGGTACTTGCTTGAGTCAAATCATTTTGTGAAGTGGCTCGCTGGCCCTGAACTTCTTGCATCTGCTTTGAGAGACTACCGACTTGGTTGGACAGGTTTGCGAGCTCAGTAGTCTCGTTCGTCAATCGCTTGTTGACTTCAGGATCGGCGTCACCCAGTAAATCTTCAGTCGCGGAAGAAGATTGTGGTTGGAAACCTCTTGGTTGCGATGGAATAGAGCTGTTGTTTGAGCCTCCAGTACCCTGATAAGTCAAGGTCTGTCCAAAAGACGAAGTAGGTGCAAAAGGTTTGAATGTAGTGGATGAGTGGAGAGAAGAGGGCTGGGTAGGTGAAGTTGGCGTCATTGGCGGCTTGCTGTTGAACGGATCTGCCCCAAACGAGGTAGATCCTCCAGTGGATTGGGGAGCCTGAGCCTGCAAGGGGGCGGGGGTAACAGGACTGGAGAGAGCGTCCAGGCCAAACAAATCGTCTGCAGCTGACTTGGGCATAGTTGTTGCCGGAGTATCCTCGAAAGCTGGCGCTGTAGGAACAGCGGCCGGTCTGACCTGATTCCGCATACTCGGAGGAATTAAGTTGGCTGGAAGAGTAGCTGGCAACGAGTCTCGTCCATCTCGTTTGGATCTTTGTTGGCGTATGAGGTACATAGCTACCGCAAATTCATCACGTGTCAAACGTCCTGCGGAGTTGATATCGGCAAGATCCCATATCTGCGCCAATGCCTCCTCAGGGAGCTTGGACTCGCTGAAAAATGGTACAGCTTCATCACCAGTGATAAATCCTCTGTTGGTTCTGTCCAGACCGTTGTAGATATTATCAAACTTAGCCTTGTCGCCTGGAGTGATTGCCCAATCGCTGGATAAACCTGTTGGTTGAGGGAATTGAGTCGTGGGAGGACCGTATGCAGATCGACTGAGCGGGCTGCCAGCTCTCACTCCTGCAGCACCGCTGAGCTGCCTAGGAATGGCTGACATAGCACCAGCACCGGAAGATTGCCTACTTGGAGGCCTTCGAGCAGCTGCCTCATAGAGACCAGCCGGGAGAAGATTGGGTAAAGCTCGAAGCTGGCCGGTCTTGAACGATGCCAACAGATGCATTGCGATCACGAATTCCGTAGCCTGCAGCGAGCCCTTCTGTTCTGTATCTGCCAGATTCCAAATCCTGCCCAGAATCTCATTTGGCAGGCCCGCTCGCTCAAATATCTGCTTCGCTTGTTCTCCAGGAAGAACGCCATTTACAGCTCCGGACCTCTCGAACAAGGCCGCGTACTGGCCCGCCTTCTCTGGTGTTAAAGGAGGAACTCTTATGGGCCCGGAGCCGCTTGCTTGGGCTTGCAATGCGCTCGGAGGAGGACCGGGAGGAGGTTGAATAGTAGGACTCATTCCTGGAGCTGATCCGCCATCGAATCTGGGAATAGGACCAGGACGAAGGGCAAGCTCGGGTGTTGGTTCACGCCCTGCTTGGTAATGCCCAATCAACCTCAGTACAATCCCAAACCCCGCAGGCGTGAGCAGCCCCCGGTTCTCTTTATCTGCAATCTGCCATATCTGTAATAACAAGACATCAGCAATGTCCTATATCTTGTGTATGTGCTGTTGACAGCTCCGGCGTAAACATAAATCGACCCACCTCTCCCAAGATCCGCGGTTCTAGTCTCGTCTTCTCAAAGAACTTGACGGCCACCTCTCCTGTAACAACGCCTATATTTTCCTTGTCTGCCTCTCGAAACAGCTGTCCGAACACCCGCTTCTCTTCCGGCGTGAGATTCAAACTCGGGGCCGCTGTAATCCACAAGTCAGCCATTTGAAGACTTAAAGCCATCTTCTCTGCTCGAACCATTCACTGGCAGACACAGTTGAAGAAGCCGGTTATATAATGAAATCTTCCGCATGTTCCCAGCGGTCCAATGTCACAGTAAACAAGCTCTTACTTGGATCTTCCGCCATTGCGCCTCCACTGCCGCAGGCCTACACTTCCGTGATAGGAGACAAGTGGTGAAGAGTTCCAATGTCAATAGTGAAGCTGCAGATATGGTGCTGGAAACTGATTTGATTCAAGGGTATCAACAGGCGCTTAAAGACAATCTAGTTGACGGGGAAGGTCGTCGGTAAGGTAGTAAATGAAGCTGGGTGAAGCCGAAGCTAGAAAGACGGGATGCCGCTGTAGCGAGACGGAGCGAGACCGACTGCATAGCGCCGCCTCATCATTTGCGGATTCGCTGGGAGCACTTCAACAACAGACGAATGGCGGAAGTGTAACCCCCCAATTTGTATCACTTCCGGACGACCATGCATGGAAAACTGCAAAGGCTGCAGGTCACATGGATTACTGCTGACCCTTGACAGCGTTCATTGGGGTTTATCTTCACATTTCGAGATCACAGTGCATACGAAGCTCAGAATTACTGACAATTGATTGCCGACTGGTTGTCTGAATTACAAAGAAGCATTGTTGTTCGTTCTGATTGAAGGAGGTACCCTTCGTAAAGTTCGCAGTAGTGAAAAGAAAAAGTTGACGGCTCGAAGAACCCCACGCTCAACATGACAAGCTCCAAGTACTCCGAATGGAAGTATTATGTAGCTGATCATGCTCCAAATCTAACCCTCCGAGTATGTGATCCCACAAGAGATAAACATAGAACGAGCAAAGGATTAGTCTAGTATTCGGCCTCGGCACCCTCGTCACCCTCAAGAGAATCCGTAGCAACTTCCTCGTAGTCACGCTCCAAAGCAGCAAGATCCTCACGGGCCTCAGAAAATTCACCTTCCTCCATACCCTCACCGACGTACCAATGAACAAAGGCACGCTTAGAGTACATAAGGTCGAACTTGTGGGACAGAGCAGACCAGGCCTCGGCAATGGCAGTGGTGTTGGAAATCATGCAGCTGTTTATCTATTAGCAATTTGTCAATCCAAGGAATCCAAGTAACCTTACACAGCACGGTTAACCTTGGCCAAATCGCCGTTGGGGACCATCTGGGGTGGCTGGTAGCAGATACCAATCTTGAATCCGGTTGGACACCAATCAACGAATTGAATGGTTCGCTTGGTCTTGATGGTAGCAACAGCCCCGTTGACGTCCTTAGGGACAACATCACCTCGGTACAACAAGCAAGTAGCCATATACTTTCCGTTGCGGGGATCGCACTTAACCATCTGGTTGTTGGGTTCGAAGCAGGACATAGAGATCTCCTGAACCGAATTGGCTTCGTGAGAAGCCTTCGCCGCAGAGACTACTGGGGCATATGCGACGAGAGGGAAGTGGATACGGGGGTATGGGACCAAATTGGTCTGGAACTCGTTCAGATCAACGTTGAGGGAACCGTCGAAGCGGAGGGAGGCGGTGATGGAAGAAACGACTAAATGAGGTCAGCCCAATATAAACAAATCACTTAATACAATCCATAAACGTACCTTGAGCGATCAAGCGGTTCAAGTTCTCGAAGTTGGGGCGTTCGAGACCAAGGTTTCTACGGCAGATATCATAGATTGCCTCGTTGTCGACCATGAATGAACAGTCGGAGTGCTCAAGGGTAGTGTGGGTGGTGAGGATAGAGTTGTATGGCTCAACGACGGAAGTAGAAGTCTGGGGAGCTGGGTAAACGCAGAACTCCAGCTTAACCTTCTTTCCAAAGTCAACTGACAAACGCTCCATCAACAGAGCACCAAATCCAGAACCAGTTCCGCCACCGAAGGAGTGGAAGACGAGGAAGCCCTGAAGACCAGAGCAGTTGTCTGCAACACGACGAATCTTGTCCAAAACCTGGTCGATCAACTCCTTTCCGACAGTGTAGTGACCACGGGCGTAGTTGTTCGAGGCATCCTCCTTGCCAGTGATCATATGCTCAGGGTGGAAGAGGCTTCGGTAGGTGCCGGTGCGGACTTCATCGACGACGTTGGGCTCGAGATCGCAGTAGATGGTTCGGGGAACATATTTGCCTTGACCTGCATTGCGATAACGCGTGAGTTGGACTCTCAAGATAGCGTAGATGATTGGTCTTACCGGTCTCCGAGAAGAAAGTGCTGAATCCCTGATCAGGCTCGGCAGCTTTGCGCTCCTCAGTCAAGTATCCATCGGGCTGTGGAAGGACATCACGTCAGTAAGAGCCTCCTACGGAGAGAGGTGCTCTGCGAGCAAAGACAGACATACCTGAATACCGTGCTCGAGGCAGTAGAGCTATGTTGATAACGAAGTTAGCATTCGTGTGACAGGATGTGCAACCGCACAAAGCGATGCCTTTCGGGTGATCAAAGCTCACCTCCCAGCAAGAGTTTGCAATTTGGCAACCGGCCTGGCCGACTATCAAAGGTAAACATGTCAGTCCATGTACTACACAAGATGTTGAGGACGCGGATTGTAGCGGTGTAGCGGCGCGTCGCGGGCTTCCTACCATTGATGCTAATGACTTCTCTCATGTTGACGGTTGTTTATCAAGAGCGAAGTAGTTGTATGGTTTGATGGATCACAGCAAGAAAGATTCCTTGAGGTCTGTGATGTGGTTTGCGAGGTGGATAGTGGGGAAAGGAAGGAGAACAGGGGATTATTTGCTCGAGAGACTTCGCTTGTTGTGGGTCGGGTCGTCGCTGCATAAACAACAAAGTCTGGCGCGTTTTTATGAACGCTAGCGCCAAGCGGGAAACTGTGATCCAAGCTCCTTCCCCGCTAAAGCTTCTCGGGATGCTGTCTCCGAAGTCCATGCTCACTACAAACACAATTCTCATGATGTCCTCGATTCTGCTTTTGCTGCTATGGCAGATCTCCTATGTCTTCTGCAATACCGAAAAAGTTATATTTCTCGGTCCAAGCCCTTTGGAAATTCCAGTCGAACATCCAACCCTAGAAGACCTGCGGCTCGAAACTCTCTCACCACAGCATTGGTCTCTGAGGACACACATTCGAGCCGAATTTCCTACCAATTCCTCCAAATACGGGCCTGCATCTTGGTATCTTCTTCAGAGACTGCAGGAAGGCCAAAGATATGAAGTTAGGATATGTTGGGCTGCTACAGTTGGTTCTTTCATCCGAAGTTTCAGGCCGCGTCTAATTGAGCGTAGCAACCGACGTCCTTTCGCCTCGAAGCCTACGACCTAACCACTGTCTTCGAAACTCCAGAATTGATCACATCCCTAGCGCAGTACTCCGAAGGAAGGCAGCCGGATCCACCAATCGATGCTGCAGACCAGAAGCCAGCAATCTCTAAAAAGGATGTGAAATTTACACATTCACAAGCAGATGTCTCTTCATATCTGTTCCTGCAGGTATTCGCAGCGGCAGACTACTACACCATGAACAAGACCCTTATGGAACACGTTGCACCCGTTCATGTGGATATCATACTCGATCCCTTCCTCTTCAACATCTTCCCGCGTTCACTTGTTCCAACTGCTGGGTACCTCATCATTATCGCAACCGGAAGTTGGTTTCTTTCCAACATTGTCAGCGACTGGTTCATGGGTCTAGCAAAGCACGACACGATCACAGAGAAGAAGAAAGCCTGAAGAAGAAAGCCTGAAGAAAGTAGGCCATGGTCACAAATCTCCAGAGACCAAATCTCGATTATGACTACGTAGAAAATATGCAACAATGCATCCGCCGGATATCGCTCTAAATGAAAAGCATCGCTCGTCAAAGATCCCCATATTTTTTTATTACATATACTGAAAAATTACGAAAAATCACCATCGCTGCTGTCCACCATAACTGCTAGGCGGTGGCGCTCCGTAAGGCGGCTGTGAAGGTGGCGCGTTTTGTCCGTGCATTGGATGGGAAGCCATTGGTACTGGAGGGCCACCACTAGGACTTTGGCTGTTGCCATAGAGGCCGCTAGAATGCTCTGCATTGTGAAGGCCTTGGAAATGATGGTGTTGAGGCTGTGGTAGGTTCCCTGATTGGGGAGGCCCGTTATAACCGGGGCCAGCGTAACTCGGTGGTGGAGGAAATTGCTGGGCTTGTTGGGGAGGAGGTGGGTATGAGTTTTGATGTTGGACTCCTCCAAAGGGAGGTGACTGTTGAGCGTTTGGTGGTGCTCCATACGGTTGTGGTGAATTATAAGGTGGTTGGCCGGGAGGCTGTTGAGAAGGCTGCTGAGGGTTATAAGATGGCTGACTCGGAGGTGCTCCGTATTGGCTGTTTTGTGCAACATAGCCTTGCTGAGGGTTTGGAGAGGAGCCATATGGTTGCTGAGGATTGTACGAGGGCTGGCTGGGTGCCGCACCATAACTAGGCTGAGAATTTGAGTTATATGATGGCAGCTGGTTGTTTTGCGCACCGTAGGGCTGCTGCTGAGGGTTCGGCGATGGATTGTACGATGATTGTTGCGGAGCTCCGTAGGGCTGTTGCGACGGGGCACCATATGAAGGCGGCGGTTGAGAGTTATACGACTGATTCTGCCCTTGGTTCTGCCCATACGTATTCGACTGTTGCGGCGGAGGATTATAAGACGTATGCGCCGTCCCACTAGGTTGATACGAACTCGGCGGCGCAGAACCAGAATATCCACCCTGCGTGCTTCCCTGCTGCGAGTAACCATACCCCCCTCCTCCCTGCTGTGAATGTGAAGAACTCCCATGCCCAAACATACTCCCCAAACTCCCCATCATCCCACTAGCCCCACTCCCCAGCTGCGTATTCGACGAAGATCCAGAATAGCTCTGCGGCTGACTATGCGTCTTTCCTCCTCCTAATAACTGCCCAGCCAATGCTCCCACAATGCCTGAAGCTGCACTGCTCGAGTGCGCATTGGAACTCTGGTTCTGACTATGACTCGATCCACCGCCTAGAAATTGCCCTGCTAGTCCGACTAATGGGTTACTACCGCTGCCAGAATTCGAATTAGGCTTGCTGCTCCCGGAGAGAAGCTGGTTCATGGCGAATTTCTATACATAAACATGTATCAGTATATGAAGTATATAGTGGGGGAGGGGAAGGTTTGGAGGGTGAGTAGGGACGCACGCCAATATTCCCAGACAAACTTCTCTCTCCGGTGTAAGTCTCAAGCGTGCCATCCGCATGTCTGATACTCTGACTCCCATCTGGATTTGTGACGATATCTAAGTCTCGGGGTGTCCCGTATGGGTGTTCTAGGCCGCCTTGGGGGGTTGCTTGGGGGGTTGGACCCGTGGGGGCTATTTCAATAACACTATATCAGCATTTCTCCTTCCTCAAACAAAACAATCTCGCAGATCCAAAATAAGCTCCTAAAGCTTTGGCATTGGAAGCGTAATGAAATTGGATGGGAACGTATCATACCAGTTTCCGTCGGCGTCTCCCACTGCGAATTCCCCGTCGACAACTGCACGAAATAGTATTTCTTGCTATGCCCATCCCATTGCGCGATCCAACCTTGCGGTAGTGCGGGTGGCTCGAAGGAGGGGCCTTCTTGGCCTGGTCTATCACACACATGAAATCCATCAGCATCTACAGTATGAAAACATGGTCGCGAGACCTGGCCGGGCTTAGGTGGAGGAATAGGTACGCACGTTGCGGGGCCAGTCATCTTCTTGCGCAATTCCAACCGAGCTGGCAGATGCGACGAGGGAATTGAAGAGGAGGAGGTGGAAGAAGGAGAAAGATAAAGGGAGAAATGCGAAGTGTGCGAGGAGGATATGGTCTTTGTCGCACAGCGCGAGCGAGTGGGTGTAGAGGTTGAAATGTCTCAGAGGCTGTGCTGCAATTCTTCCCGCTACGCAGCTCGAGGTCCAGTAAAAGCCGACTCTCCTCAGCCACAGTTTCCAGCTTGGCTTTTTGCCTCATGTGCGAGTGCTCAGCTGAGCAGGGGATATTTACGACTTCATTTTTGATGTCATGATTTTTGATTTTTTAATGATTTGTGTGGGGGGTTTATTTCATCTAGGGTTCTGTGAAGTGAATGAGAAGCAGTGGAACTGACCCCGCTCACGTCATGGTTGCGGGGAGTTTCTGTTGATGGAATTGAGGGTTTTCTTTGCAACGAAGTGTCGTTATTTTGATCTCTGCTAGTTTTCACATATTCCCCGAGCTCTTTTAGAAGAAATCCTAGCTTCATATCCTCCAAAATGGCAAACGATCACCCAGACTCAAAGCTCTTCCCTCACGCCACAGGAGCAGCAGCCCAAATGGTCCAAGACCACCAAAAAGAAGTACCTTTGAAGCTCTATTCTGGCTGGGTATTTCTCTCATTGTAAAAAAACCTATCATATCTACTTACCAATCCTAGTTCTGTCCCTTCGTCCAACGCGTCCTCCTCGTCCTCCTCGAAAAATCCATCTCCTTCCAATACATCGAAGTAAACCCCTACAACAAGCCGGAATCACTTCTCAAACTCAACCCGCGGGGTTTGGTCCCAACACTCGAGTACGAGAATAAACCTTTGTACGAGAGTACCGTGATCTGCGAGTTCCTCGAAGATGCATATCCAAATGCAACTCCGCATCTCTTGCCCAAAGATCCTTATACAAAAGCGAAAATGAGAATCTGGATCGATTTCGTGACTTCAAGAATCATCCCTTCATTCCATCGATTCCTTCAATATCAACCGAAGTCTGAGGATGACCCGGGATTGGATAAACTGCGTGAAGACTTCCTCAACCAACTACAGCAATTCACAGAAGCGATGGATCCCTCAGGTCCCTACTTTCTAGGGAAGGAGCTCGCCCTTATTGACCTAGTCATTGCGCCATGGGCTGTTAGGCTGTGGGTCTTTGACCACTTCAAAGGGGGATTGAAAGTTCCAAAGGGTAAGGTGTGGGATAGGTGGAATCAGTGGTTGAGCTCTGTGGAGGAGAGGGAGAGTGTGGTGAATACGACAAGTGAGCGGAAGCATTATTTACCTATCTACCAGCGATACGCTGATGACACAGCTCAAAGTGAGCTCGCCAAGGCGACGAGGGAGGGGAGGGGAGTGCCTTGAGCTTAACCTTAAAAATCGCACATGATAAGCTGAAATACTGATCTCAGAAAGCTAGTCACATCTAATGAAGAAGCATAATCCCGAAGCTCTTGCGAGTTTTTGATCTCACAAGAATTTTAGAACTGAAATCTAGCATTTCATTATTGTCCAATATATGGCAGAAGATACTATAATGATCCGAATCTCTGTTCTGAAATGGCATACTTATGCCTTTGGGAGCTGGAGGCCATTGAGAAGATCACCACCGCCAGTGGCTCCAGTCGTAGATCCTATAATCCCCGTTAGCAAGAAGCCTTGCAAGAGAATTAGAGATGAGACATACCACCAGCACCACCAAGAGCCCCAGTCAACGCAGACAAAGGATCAGCGGCCGCTGCCCCGGTGCTCGAAGCTCCAGTTGCTCCCGTCGTTCCAGTCGCGCCTGTAAGACCGCCTTTGTAAAGTTAGCAAGTAAGTCTTTGCCATCTCACATCTGAACGAAACAACTTACCGAGAAGACCCGCAAGAGGATCGGTTTGTCGCTTCTTTACGGGGAGTTGAAGGCCTTGGAGTAAATCACCTCCACTAGAGGCTGTGGCTGGGGCGACTCCGGTTGTAGAGCCTAGATAGTTTTGTTAGTTGAAAGTTGTGGAAGGTATAGAAGGGGAGGACGTACCACCCGCGCCACCAAGAGCTCCTGTCAGACCGCCTGTTTTTATGTGTTAGCAATCTCGTGCTTTGATTATGATGAGATGTTTGATGGCGGGAGTGAGGAGAGAACGTACTCAAGAGACCAGAGAGCGGATTGGTAGCTGCGCTCTCGGCCGGGGCGTCACTTGCCGCAGCTTTGTTGGCAACGACAGCTTTCTCGGGAGCGGGTGGTGCAGCTGGGGCGTCAGGAGCAGCGACTTGAGGCTATATTTGTGTCAAAATCATTCATCTGCGGCTTTTTAAGAACTCTCAACGCACCTTAGTAGGATCACAACCCAATGGCTTCGGGGCCTGGTCCGTTGCTCTCGCCTGAGCAGGTTTCTTCGCTCCAGTTGCCGTTGCCTGCATAGTCAACTCTCCATCCTTCTAAACTTAACTCCACGATCCACCCAATTCCAAACAGCCAATGAATATGGATCACTTACAGTTCCATTATTGTTGGCACCAGCTTTCGGTGTCTTAGAAGCAGTCGCCTTCGGAGCCTTTCCAGTCCCAGCCGCGGCTCCACCACCTGCCTTGGGCGCAGGGCAACCGGGCAAATCGGCGGGTGTCGTTGCTTTGGCTCCAGCCCCTCCAGATGCAGCGCTCGGCTTGGCTCCGGCTCCTCCTACGGCGGGAGCGGACGTCTTAGCAGATGCCTGAACAACACAGTCAATCCCTGTTGCACCTCGCTTGAAGAACAGGGGGTGAGCTGCTTACCTTTGGCGCAGAAGTCTTCGCACTAGCTTTCGAAGCATTGGCGCCCGTGCCCTTAGCAGTTCCAGTTGCTGACACGCCCTTTGGAACTGCGCTACTTGTCTTGGAAGCGCCAGCTTTGGGGGCGGATGAGACTTTTGAGGTGGCGGAGGCACCTGGACGTCACGGGGTCAGCAATCACTCGTTCAGAAAACACAAGTGAAGAAAAGAGTCCGGCACAAAAAAGTGCCTTATCTGATAATAGTAGAGAGTAGTTGACATACCCGCCTTAGGTGCTGACGAGACCTTCGAGGTTGCTTTTGGTGCAGCAGAGGCAGCGCTTGCCTTGCTTGTGCTTGCTCTGTATAAAAGTAAGTATCAATCAGTGAGGTCAATGCCCAGAGTGTCCTTACCCAGTGGCTGAGGCCCCAGCATCAGCGTTTCCATTCTGATCCGTCTGGTCCACATTGTCTCCTCCCGCATCAGCAGCATCAGCTCCATCATCATCACCATCCGCATCCCTTGTCACTTGGCCCCTTGGCAAGAAGTCGAGCACCATATCCCTCTTCCCAACCTCGACGAAGTCCATTCCAGGCATAACATACGCCTCTCTAGCCTCCACCATATCATCCACCCTAACCATTAAAGGAGCAGCATAGACAGTGGTAGCAAGTGCGACCAGCGCGCAGGAAAAGACCTTTTGTCCACGCATGCTGAATACGAATTCGATTAAGCGTTGTAATAAGTCTAAAGGAGATGAAATAAGAAAACAGACGTCAAGTCCTCTTAAAATCTAAAGGAAAAGGATGGAACAGTTGCACAAAACGGCGTGCTCGCAGTCCCAGAGCTAAGCAGAGTGACATTTCTCCATGTGAATCACTCCCATATATGGGCAGATTCATGCTGCAAATGTTCCAAATATATCTCTGGACGACTGAGAAGCCGAGAGATGCTGTTTCGCCAAGCTGTATCTAGTCGCTGTGAACAAGGCTGGAGGTCAGCCCGGTGTCGGGTTGATTGGATTCCAGCACGTCTGAGTTTCTCCATTACCTAAACAAAGCATAAACAATGACATCGATCTGGTTGCAGATAATCTAATCTTAGCCTGCAACAACTTGTGATGGAGGCTGGGCCTTCGCTCCCGGAGCCGATCAGCTAGGAAAATTGTTTAAACTTCTGTCCCGCGATCAAACGAACCATGTAGCAAGACATCTCGTGCCGTGCGGCGAAGTCGGAATAACCTTTAGCTTAAACAAGGTTAAAATGTGGTTCTGTCTGTGCGGGTGATGTGCTGCGACGGTAATCTGTTTGGAAATCAAACAAGTTCGGGGATCTGCCGAATTATTTTGAGGCAGAGTGAATCAAAACGCGAGCAGTGCACGTGCTCCTTGCACCAGAATCAGCCTCCCTCCTAATCATTAGATATCGAACATTGGCAGTGCAGAAATAAGAATGTGAGCAAGAAATCGAGAAAGTTACACAATCTGAAAAATTTGCATTTGTGTGTCATTGTTGGGTGCTCCACTTGGAAGAATGACTACAGAAAACGGCCAAAGTCAGAAACGATGAAGTTGGTCTCAAGCATTCATGGCCTAGGTGGATCGACGGTCAAGAGAACGGTGGGATCGTACAACGAATTCTCGAGAGATAGATATGCCCAACTTCCTCCAACGCCCTCATCATGCACATCAATGCCGCTTGTGAGAAGAAGAAAAATCCATCCTCCAAGTGCAAAAATGCGATCCACAAGAAAAGTGAAAAATTATTAACATCTCGATGTTCAACTATGCCTGCCTACTCTACAGAAGAAACAAATGCTAGTGGCTGCGGAATGTACAGACCCGCTGATCTAGAAACCGAAAGGGTTTTGAGGTGCTGCACAACATTAGCCGATGATGGAACATCGAATGGATTAGAGTGCTTACTAGCTTGGGAAAGATTGGCCCGGCGCCCAGTCGCCTGGGGCATAAGCTTTTTGGTGTCTCCCGACACTCCAAATCGGACTGGCGGAGGTGGCCCGGTCTTCTGAGGAACCAAAGGCATCGCAGCAGTCTGCTGAGGAATTGGCGGCACAGGAGGGGGGTTGAAGCTTGAATTAAATCCATTCTGCTGCTGTTGCATACCTGTAGGTGTAGGTTGCAAAGCGGGAGGAAGGAAGGAGTTGACTCCAGTTTGCTGGGGAAACTGTTGCGATGGAGGGAAGGAGCTCTGAAAGCCAGTTGGCTGTTGCTGAATGGGAGAGAATTGTTGAGGTCTCGGATCCGCGAAGGGTCCTCCGCCATTGTTCATGCCGTTGTTCATAAAGTTTTGCTGAGGCATTCCCGTCTGCATCGGGTATTGGAAGCCATTTTGCTGCTGCTGCATGTTCTGCTGTTGCTGCATGCCGGGGTTAAACTGATTGAACCCTGTTGGCTGGTTGATCATTCCCATGTTCTGTCCATTTTGTGGACCATTGAATCCTGTGTATTGCTGTTGCATTCTTAAATCGTTCAGACTCTGACCTGGAGGGGCGATCTGCGACTGGAAACCCGCCGAAGTTTGCATTCCCGTGGTTTGAGGCTGAAGAGGAGGTAAAGAAAATGCGCTGGGCTGATTGACCTGAGGGGCGGACAGTGGCCGAGATGGAGGTGCGGGGATCATCAGATTTTGATTCTGATACTGCTGAGGAGGCGCAGGCCTTTGCCGAGCTATGTTCAGAGAATTCATCTGGGAATTGAACTGTGAAGTTGGGATACCAGTTTGCTGCGGCATACCCGTTTGCTGTGCTCCAATCCCGGCAAAGAATGACGGAGTTGCGCCTTGAGGTGCGGGGGCCTGAGGCTGTTGTTGTGGAGGCGGCTGCGTGATCTGTGGCGGTTGAGGAGGAGCAGTAGGTTGTGCCTTAACCGGCTCTAATGGGCTACTTAGCAAAGATAATTCCTGCATAGAGCCAGTCAATGTTGGCTGTGCAGGCGCTGGGGCAGGTGCAGGCTGAGCTGGAGTTGGAGCAGCAGCCGGTTGGGGTTGTGGCTGTGGTTGTGGTTGAGCCTTTGAGGGCTTCACATCCCACGCGTCATCATCAAATCCACTTCGAACTACGTCCTTCTGCGCTGGGGTAGGGACAGAAGCAAGTGGTGTCGCAACTCCTTCATGTGCAGGCCTTTTCTCTGGCTCTTGAGAGAATGCTTTGGGATCCACAGTGTCACTCGTTTGCACAGCAGGTGCCGGACGACCTTTCCTGGTGTTATTCTTCAGTGTACCTCCAGGACCAGAAAAGAGACCGCCAGTGGATTCGCCATCGATGATCTCTTCACCTCCGAAACTGACTCCTCGCTTGGCTCCAGTTCGGTTATATTTCTTATCCAGAAATCTCATGACCTTGATAATATCGCCCTCGCGTAGACCAAGTGTCCGGAGAACAGTGGCATCGATGTCGGGTAGAACACTTTCATCCATCGAGTCCTTGTTAAATGCTTGGGCGTAGCGTTCGCAGAGCCCAACGGCGACATCGCAAGAAAGGAAGAATTGGAACCAATCGTACTCGGGCTTCGCAGGTGGTTGTTCGATGGTCACACCCGCACCACTGGGGGGGGAATCTCGTGAACTTTGAGACTCTCGGGCGCGTTGCTTCTTGATATCTGATAAAGGCTTATCTTCATCAAGTGACACCCCAGTGATGCGCTCGACGTACTCCAAGTCTTCAACAGACATCTTGGAAACAGGCACCGCAATCTTGACACCGTTCATCTTGTGAAGATTGATTTTGCCATCTTTCAGTGCCAAGAATTGTGCTTCAACACTGAAGGATTTTGACCGATCGGTCCAGGTGCGGACTTTTCCAGGATCAGGTTCTGTATTTGTTAGATTTTGCAGACAGAGATTTGTGTTTGAGACCTACTTGATTTCGAGGATCGTGATTGACCCTCGTGGCGACCGCTTTCTCGTCTGTTTTTCTGCTGCCCCTGATTGTTACTAATGTCTCGAGCCGACAAACTGCTGCCCCTTTCGGGTAATCGCATTCCAGGGCCTACCTCTGACCCTCTCGATTCCTCCTCTCTTCTCGCTGCCTTGAGTGATTCTTTCGCTAAACGCTCCTCCTCAAGCCTGTTCTGCTCAATCAATGACTTTCCAGCATTGATACCCGCAGTACTCGACGACACTTCGACGGTTCCGGTAATTTCCACGTAGCTGCTAGGCACAACACCCTCCTTCCCGTTTCTTAATCTTCGAACCATCCACCATTCCTCGCTCTTGGTGTCGTCAATGATAATAACTTCATCTCCAACTGCGACAGTAACCTCGTCATCTCCTTGGGCCATAAAATCGTAAAGTACTTGGCCCTTCTTCTGAGTTTGTCCAGAACCTGCCATAATCACCTCTCTCAGGCCTTCGGCTCTTACAGCTCCAGCAAGCTCCCCGAGCGCGCCAACGATTTCCTGAGCAGTGTCTTTTGCCCCAGCATGGAAATCTATACTCTTGCTCGGCCGTACCAGTTCAAGGAAGACATGCTTGCCCTCAATAGAGTAATGCGTCATTTTCTCAGCAGTCCATCTCTGCTCTGGCCCATCTCGCGACTTTTCAGGAGCAATCAAAATCACGCCCGTTGCAATATTGATTCCAAGAGTAGTTGGCATTTTCTTCCGCTTCCCCATAACGGACACCATCTCGTTGATGTTGTACATGTGGAAACCACCAGGCGCGCGTACCCCGTCCTCGTCATCGTCCCTATTCTGGGTAGCCCTATTCCACGGCGGAGATGCCTTTGGTCCAGAATCCGACAACGTCGGGCTTACTACTCGTGTATCAATACGTTCGGGTGCTCTCGCTTGGGAAATCGGGCGAGAGGGAAGGGATGGTGCTTGTGGTTCATCCTCGTCCGAAGCTTCAGGAGTGAACTGTGGCGGAGGCGCTCTAGCAGCTGGCGCAGAGATCTTTCGCTGCCCTGTCATAACTGCAGCTAAATTTGCTGCTGGGCTGTGTACTGGACTTGAAGGAGATTCCGGCGTGTCGACCTCCTCTTCAACCTGTGGTCGTCTGGGAAGGCTTGGCGGGGGGGCTTCTGCAGCCGCCTCAGCTTCCTCTTCGTCCCCAATCTCAATGTAGTTCGCTGGCGCAAATCCATATTCGCCGTCGAGCCCTACTAGTATCCAATCGGGGTCAGACGTGTCGAACACCTCCAGATGTGCATCTTCAGTAAAGGAAAGCTCCTCATCCGTTTGCCTTGCATAATCGTAGAGCGCTCGTGCGTGATGGGTAGGGGTAGCCTGCCAAGTAGTCAATAGCTATTCTCTATATCTTATCTCATGCCAAAAGCTGCGGTGGACTCCAAGTCCAACGTGCATACTTTGCATCCATCGCACGGACAGACAAAGCTCATGTAGCCGTAAACAAGTGCTGACACCAAACCATCACGTACCTCTTCGATATAATTATTGGGTATCAATCCAACAGGCTCATCGTCATCGTCCCCAGACGCCTTCTTCTTCGCTCTCCACCAGTCGTCCTCTCCGCTCTTCTCCAGCACATATAGCAGATCCCCCTCCGTGATCGCAAGCTCGTTCTCGCCTTGCGGAGCATAGTCGTATATCGCCTTATAGACACCAAGGAAACCCATCTTTGCACCTTCGACTGGCAGAGCCAGGGACTCCTCGCGATTGCTTCGGGGTGTTTACCGTCCTGCGAACCGCTCTGAAGATAGCCCCATGCAATTTCGGGAGGCCCGTTCCAAGCTCAAGGCCGCGATTCCGGGCCGCCAGGGTATCGAGAGCTTTTTGTGGTCTCGTGAAAGCGCGTAGGAAGCTGCGGAATGTTGGGAGGTGAGCTCGATAGCTACCCAGATACACCGGTGCCAGAAGGGAGGAGGTGAGTGATAGAAGCTGAGACTGATGCCGATGCGGTAGCGTTGCAACAATTATTGTTGACTTGCCTCGATTGATGGTAGGACGGCAGATTAAGTCACTGCAGGCTGCCGTAGTAATTTTCGCTTCGTTGTCCAGCCCGACGTCACCCTCGATTAAGACATAGGGGCCCCTGAAACTTTCTTTGAGAGTTCACTTGAAAACTTAGAAGGGTTTTGAATAGAGACAAACATACCAATTTCACAAGGCCAGTGGGTTCAAGTCATTCGTTGTTGTTGAATCTGATGAGATCTGGTACGTGCTTTTTTCTCTAACATTAACAATCTCCACTTCTGCCAGCCGGAAGATCATGCACAAGATGTATCAAATTGATATTAAGCATGAACGAGGTCACCCGTTTTCGTGATCTAGTAAGTATATCTAAAGTCTATGGTCTCCTCAAGCAGCTTTTGGCCTTTCTTTTGTTTTCGATTTGCATACCAGAAATAGGCGGTGAATATGGCGACGATGCAGATAATCAGGATATGTGATCCGATACTCACCCATATAGCGGTCATATATCTTGGGCAAAGTCAGCTTGACTATTTGGAACATGGAGAAATTCACATACCTCGGGGCCTCCTTCTGCCTCACGATAAACGCCCCCGCAATGCCTCCAAGTCCGTTGCAAGCCGTAACGGCCGCGGCAAATGTGGCTCTCTTCCACTGTCCAACAATGTTCGAAGACTGATAAGCAGTCATCGCTGCCCAGTTACTCACGTAAGCACCAGTAGCCAAATAAGTACCCACATATCTCACGGCGTTCTGGGTAGCGAAGCCGAGCATGCTGAAGCCGACAACTGTGCAGATGCAGTTGAACGTGATCACCAGCCCCCTGAGCTGGTAGCGATCCCCCACAATCGAAGAGATGATGACAGGGATGACGGCGTAGAAGTACGGAGGTGCGGAGAGCAAGATTGCTTGGTTTTCTGAGAATCCCATGCCAGATTGGAGGATAATGGGCAGGAAATAAGACAACGATGTTGAGACCAGGTTCAAACAGAACACCAACGCGCAGAAACCGTAGATCTTCGGGTCCGTGAAGTGTACCAAGCATGATAGCCACGAGAACTCCTCTGCCTTTACGTCTCCACGGTCAAGGTTGATTCGAGTCTCGGCAAAAGCCTGCTCTTCAGCCGTGAGAAAGTGGAAGCTCTTATGGGAGTTTTCAGGGAAGTCCACGATCCAGAAGTAGGTAACAAGTCCCAGCACTCATTCGTGTCAGCACTTATGATCAGCCTATGGCGTCAAAACCACTTACCGATAGCAATCAAGCCTTGCACGAGAAACATCCATCTCCATCCTTGCAATCCACCTCTACCATCCAGATGATTGAGGCCGAAGTTGAGAAAGGCGCCCAATCCGAGAACAGTTACTTCCCCAGACTGCAAGAACGCAAAACGGAGCTGCTGTTCTTTTCGTGTGTACCATGTACTGATGAGGTAGCTGAGGCCAGGAAAGATGGCACTTTGTGTGATACCAAGCAGGATTCTCAGACCTATCATCTGCTTCCAGGTAGAGATGAAGGCAGTACACATGGTGATGAGTCCGAAAGAGACTGTGATGAGGGGAAACATGACTCTCGGGCCCAGAAGTCTGACCAGAATGGTAGCTGGAAGCTGGAACGTAACGCTGGCGACAGTGAAAACAAGGATTGATACCGACTATCCATACTCATCAGTCAGATTCTTTGGACTCAAAATATTCGAGAACTTACATATCGATTCCCAACACCTAGCCCCAAATCCTCAAAAATGCTGGTGACACTTGCACTTGAGATGATGCCAGAGTCAATGAGATTGAGTGAGCACAGAATTCCGGCAATGGTGCACAATCTCCAGTCCACCTTCCTGACTAGCCTTCTCTCCAAATCCTCCAAATCCACATCCGTGGCATCTTCCCCAATTACCTCGTCTCCCGCACTGGTCCCCAGTCCTCGGCCCTCGGAAACAATCACATCTTTATCAATCCCAGAGCTCTTACCATTTCTCCTTTCTCCAGCGGAGCCCGAACCTCCTGATGAAAGTGGGGTATGCATGGTGTTGATTTGCAGCTCTCAAATTTGTTCAAATTCTGAGTGTGTAGTTCTGTCGATCATTGCCTCCCGAAAAGAATTTCAAGCCATCTTTATACCTGGATAAGATGGGGGAAATCCGTGTCCGTGAGAGAGACAAGAAGTTGCTCAGAAAAGTTGACTTCAACTGGAGTTTATCGATTGAAGTTAAATATTCTGTCCTTCACAACTACCGCTAGTGGATTATGTACGACGGGCAGGTACATCCTCGGCTCCGCTCCCCTGTAAACCCGCTTCGGGATTACCAATCCGATGAGAACTGCAGGATCCCGCTCGCTGCGAGATTGTGTACCGTTCCGCTGACCGGGACGGATTTTCGTCGCATGTGACACATCCCCGAACTTGAGCATCAGAGAATAGATTTCCTCCCTTTCGAGTGAAAGAATTTTCAGCGCATTGAAAACCAAGAAAGGGGCAGTTCCCGAAGTCGGCTTTTCTCGCTTAGCCCCAAAGCGAGGGAAAAAGTCTGCTACAAAGTTTGGCGGAAGGGATATCAGAGTTACAGAGTACACCTCTCTTGCTTATTCAAACATCTGAGTTGGCTCTCCACCTACGCCTGGAAGGATTGCCAGTTTCCGAATTTTTTAAAATCTTTATGCTCTTAAGGGGAATGACGGCAGAAGGGAAAGCGACGGCCAGACGGACCCCGACAACAATCTTGCTCTAGTATACCTAGGAAGGAGAGGGCATGGGATAGCCTCCTTTTAGGCAAGGTTGTCCGACTTGGAAAATCTGGGCAGGGAACCGCGAAGAATTTTTTCCAATCTGGAGGAAGTTCTGGTAGTTCACTTCTCGCTTTGCGATGAGTCTTGTGAAGCCGTGAAAGGAGTCTTGAGGGTCTACCATATCCCATCTTTGGCTTTGGCGAATGCACGGACTTTAAATACTCATAAGTGTGGCAAGCAAGGCCTTGGGATGCTATATGAATCCTGGAGAAGTCTCCCTTGTATGCTACAGCAACCACCAAGGCTGACGATGTGAGTATAGGATCTCGTGTTGAAGGAATTACCAGCACGGTGAGAGGAAGTAGAAGCAGAATCATCAAGCACATCTACCATTTGCCTCTCTGGCTATACCTAGGAGGACCTGAGGCTTCTGGCTTTCTCATGGTCCTAAGGGAAACGATAGCACAAAGACAAATGATGATGAGTATAGCCTTGACGGCCATTACTCTGACTACTTAGCACAAAACAGAGAGATGGGGAAACGGCGTTGTGGTCAGCGTGGATGTCTGACTTGGTGAGCACGATTATTCACAGGATGAAGTGTGGTAAGCAACTTTTATTCCTTTCTTCCACTTCAGCAAATGCCAGTTGCAGTAGCAGTAGCAATGGCAGAAGTAATATGCAGAAGCCAAGATTATGGAGTGCTTGTGCGCTTTATATCCTGCGGGTCAGGTTTCTGGAAATCTTAGTGCATAGATCTAAGCAGAACATTGTTCAAGTCCTCTGATGATATGTTTTTTTATTCTCCTTTTCTGACCCCTCTCTTCCCTCGCTTTCACTTCATTTCCATAAGTCATGCGCGACTGTTATGAAACGTATAAAGCCCACAAGTTGCCTCCTTTGCAAGGCTATTCGTCTTCCTTCCCTTGAAAGATAACCAATGGTGCCTGGCTTCCAACCCCAATGCATAGCAAATATCTCTGCTCTTCATAACGATAAGCCTGTTTCCTTCCTAGACATATCTAATATAGTCTTCTCAATCTACGCCCTTCTTATGCTCACATTATTTTCGGCAGAAAGACTAAGATGGACAATACACTGCTAGATAACGGCAGTCTTCAATTCCACGCCCAGATCAGATTCGACGACAAATCCTCCCTTCCTCGCCATTTCACCCATCGTCCCATCTCCTCAACGTAAAAGGAAACCCGACGACACGCATCCAATTGACCGTTAATGCTCGTGCTCGGACGGTGTTGTTGCTAGGGAGCAACATAGAGCAAGCCAAATTCTTTTGGTCAGGCAAGGTGTCAGTATTTAGTTGATGGCATAAATTTTGGCAGAGAGCGAGTCAGACAGATAGAGAACTGTTGCCCGAGTTGCATAGCGCGATGCCTCAAGAACCTTTGCGTGGGCGAAAGCTAAGAGAGCGAAAGAGCGGTGGCTTATACACCTCTTCTCATGCTCAAAAGCTTCAGTTCCTTGACCACGCTATTCTTCAGCACTCGCATTTCAACTTTAACTCTGCAACTCAGAGAAGTTGACTTTTGGAGTTTACTATTGAGGCCTTGGGAAGCATATATCTCTGCTTCTTTGCAAACTATCTCCTACTTTACAGCAATACCACCACTTGCGAGTACAAGCTCGACTGCCGGGCTGCTGAGTTGTTGAAGTAGACCGTGATATTCCTAAATGTAGTGGAGATTGCTTGGCAGACGCAATGGAGAAGTACTGGCCCATAGCAGATTCCACAGAGGAGGAGCAACAACATATATGGGATCTGGCATTTGAGGAAGACCGCATCACCGTGGTCCTGTGTGATGCATTCGGCATTGAGTAATTGATCAAGACAAAGGATTTCCGCTACTCAGCCAAATCTTGGAAGTAGTATATGGGGCTGCCTCATAGGACCTCCATTTTCCTATGTATACCTTTCATAATACTCTCAGAGCCTCCTCATTTCTCTCATCGGTAGCGACAACAAACCGAGAACAAGCTCTTTCACGACGGCAGTATGTAATCTGACACTGTAATTACAATTGACGACAACCCTTTGTCTGCCTTTCTCCTTTCATCTGATCTCATCGACATTAGAAGAACGTGAGAAATCGAACCCATTCGACGTTCAGACTCGCCATCCAGGCTCGGCAGGTTCCAGTAAGTTTTCTATGCCAACTCATTCTGTAGATTCTATATAAGTTGATTCGTTTCCTTGGGTGAGGGTTAAGAAAGCGTTTATGGTGCAAGAGTTTTCGATGGGGACACAGCAAAGATGCGGAAGTAGAGGTGTGTGACAGAGTCTCTATTGGCCTTGAAAGTGAGGAAAAGAGCGACATATATCTCCCTCTTCGAGTGAGGAACTTGAAGTAAATAAGCTGTCAGTCACGTTTCACACTTGATCAAACTCACTGAAATCCAGTAGGCTCATCTTGAGACCTCGATATTCTAAGTGTCTTTGAGCGCAAAAGTATTTTGCTTGCAAGAGTTCTTTGATTTGAGACTTAAAGGTTCTCCTCCCTCCTTGACAAACCTACTCATGGCGGACAAATATTAGCATTGTTACCTAGTAGTATTACCATTCACATCTCCAAAACCTCCGAAACATAAAATTAGACTCGCAGAATCGTACTTCAACATTCAGCGTATTCTCCAATGACCGTTCAACTCGCTCTTCTTTGCTTCCTACCAACAACGAAATCCAGACGACATACCAACTCCTCGCCCAAGATCCTATTTATACGCTCCTCTTGTATTCGCACCCAAACCCTAAAGAGCAGATATCAAGTATTAAACTTAAACCCTCCCGTCCTATTCCAAAATTTCATCAGATCATACTTCCTCTGAATCCCTTTCAACCTCTGATACGTCGCATTCCCATAACTCTGCAGCACAGGCTGGTCATCCTTCGCATCGTTCATGACATAGAGCCCATACTGCTCTTGCTGCAAGCTCGCTGTTGAGCTTCCGCCCGCACTCCCATTACCTGCACGGTAATTCGAGTTCTTGGCTCCGGGGTATGTATCTTGCGTGTACAATTTGACTTGGTTGACGACTTCAGTGACGGCGCTGTACCCAGTAGCATCTCCTGAGCTGTCGAGTCAGGAAATGGTGGCAGCCATCCACATGTGGTCGCCTGTCGAGGGATCGAGAACGAGGAGGTTGCCGGCAGGGTTGATGCGCTGGGAAGCGGCAGCGAGGGCGTAGGGCACGGGTTGGTAAATGAGGTTGAAGATGAAGCCGAGGCCTAGGAGGTCGGAATTCTTTGTTTGAAGGGCGGTGATATAGGATACCCAATGTTGCTAATTGGCGTTTACGAGGTCGGTACCAATTTTTACTAGGGAGATTGGGGATGGTTGTGCCTTGTTCACTCAGACTCAGTATTGATTTGAGATAAAATGGTTCTTACTGAGAATGAGTACCGAAACCCGTATATACTGACAATAGCGTTGTTACTCGTGACCTGTCATCGTTAGTTGGTTTCATGCTAAAGATGATGTGGGCGCTAATACATACCAGGTCGGTATAAGTCCGAGTTTTCGTAGTATCACTGGTAAATTGTATGGCACTGAATTTGTCAAAGACCCCAGGTGGCGGCTGAGTTCCATTGTAGAAGAAGAACAGAGCCCAGAACTGAGACAGATTGTCTAGAAGCATTTCCACCGTGACAATGATTGCTGCTTTTGGATCATGAAAGTTTTCGGTGAAGTCTTGGGTTGCGATCAATAATGCACTTGACCGGACCATGCTGTAAGTGCGGACGCCACCCCAAACCTAACACGTTCGGTGAGTAGGAGAGAATGGCAGAAGGGTTTGAAGTACTTTACCCGGTTGATCGGATACATTTTGACAGTGAACTTGGTCACGATTCCTGAGGATATCAGATAACGGAATTTGACTCGGCGTCAAAAGAGTCGTACCGAATTGGTTCCCTCCACCCTTCAAGGCGTAAATCAAATCCGTATTGCAAGTAGCATTAGCGTTGACTATCGAGGCGTCTGAGAGCACACCTTCATAATTGACAACTACAGCTGTGTCAGTAGAAGTGAGTTTCATGCTCAGTGTGACTTACTGCTATCACAAAGAAGTCAGTATTGGGTGCTGAGGAAACTGAGGCCACAGCCAATGAGCAAGCCTCCAACGCCAACGTCACCTGGACACTGGGTTAGTACAATCCAGCAACCTGGTTCAGGAATTGTACTCGCCGACTCGTCCTCCCACAACGGTAACACCATATGGCTCCAAGGCACCGACAGCTTGTTCCCATCTGGCGCCCGGACTTAGGCCCGCAGTCTTCTTGTCAGCCGAGAGAATCGTCGTAGCGAGTTTGCTCAGAGAAATAAGTACACCTCCATCCACATTGCTGAAACCGACATTAGTATTATGGCCCCCGCTCTTGGTAGCGAATTTGACATCGGGATATGGTAGCAGGACCTGAATGATAGCAGACACGTCTTCTGCACTTTGTGGAAACACCACACAGGCAGGAGTCAGATCTCCACAGGCATTTGACCAGTAGTGGGTCTTCGCGTACTGGTAGTCGGCATTGCAGCTGGACGGTGCCGAAGTCAGTGTCACAATACTCTTGAGGATTGCATTGCAAGCTGCCTCCCTGTCCGAAGGGGTAGAAGTGCCCTTGGCCAAGGTCAGATGGCCTAAAGCACATTGGAGAACATTTGAAGAACACTTGAAAGAAGACCCGCCATGATGGTCGAACCGAGAAGGGGGGTCTTCATGGTAGTAGATGAAGGTGCATTAAGAGAAAAGAATGGACAAGAGCCATGGAGGACTTTAAAGTAACGTCTGGAAGCAAAGAAAGCCGCACCTTCCCGGCTGGATGAGCGGCACGATGACGAGAAGAGGGCACATTTTGAGCATCTGATCCAACATATCCAATCGATATTCCAAATATGCAAATCTTGATTGACTGAAATTGATAAAACTGTGAGACCCGAAGCAGCGGAAGCAGGTACGTTGAAGAACAAGATCTCGAAGACGGCTAGATCTCGTGAACCACGTTTAGTGGTTGTGGTAAAGTCAAGACTTGTGATCATTGAGCCAGGGCATTGGGCGTGAACAGACCTTGTACGAGCAAACTTCTCGCTTCTCTTTTCCCTATTTTGGATTTCCATGGTGTTTTCTCCAAGCTTGAACTCGGTGTGTACAAGCAAATGGGCCGAAGATGGCGATTACCTATTTCGGACGTAGCCGGTTTCGTCGTACCTCAACGCCCGTTCAGTCATTCTTTCTCTCAACAAACATCAATATACTCCAGAGTCGCCGACCACAATATAACTGAGTTGGCTCAATGCCCAGAAATATAGTACACGCTCCGGCATGAGACAGCCTAACACGCAGCCCTCAGGACAACTGGATTTCACGATCTTTGTACGGTACCGGAATCGGGAAAGCAGGCATCAGCAGGATTATGTATTTTGGTTGGATAGAGATATTGATATTAAAATCTTCATGAGAACTTTGCGACATTTCAAACCCTTTCATTATTTGCCTGTTGATGAGGACACCCGGATCCGGGAAAACGCACTGCCCTCCAGCCATGAGGCACCTTGCTTATGCAGTTGCTCCTTGTTGCAATCATTGCGACTTGCGAACAAACGGACTCGTCTTCATCCAATCCGCAAAGCTCATAAGACCCGGATACTCTTTCTTCAGAGCTGGTATGTCTGTTGTATATCCGATCTCCTCGAAGAATTTGAACATCACGCGAACGTCCTTGATCAACCACAACAGGAAATATCCTAGGAAGCTAAAAGTCGTCGGGATATCGTATCCAGTTTCTTTCTTGAATATCTCATTCGCCTCGTCGAATGTGAGATCATCTCCTGAAAGACTGATAGCCCGTCCGGCAAAGTCCTTAGGGTGAAGTATCGCTTGGGCACCGAAGTGACCAATATCAGCAGTTGCGATGAGTTGCAACTTCCTTGTTGGAGACAGTCCAACTTTCCAAGTAGTTGGGAATATCTTCCCGGCGAAACCCATGGTGAAATTGTCCATGAAGGCAGTCGGTCGAAGGAAGGTCCATGTCATTTGGGACTCTGCACACTTCTCTCGAAGATACTGTTCAATGTTGAACTTCCTGATGAAATGGGGAACATCCCTAGCGCTAATGTCTGAGTTGGGTCCACGGTCGACTGAAGTGAAGACGAAGTGCTGGACGCCATTCTCAACGGCTGCATCGACAAGAGCTTTGCCTTGGACTTCTTCCCCATCTCTTTTACCCCACAAGGAGAAATCGGGGATTGAAACGAGGAACACACTCTTGATTGGTATTGCAGCAGCGGTGAAGATTGCTTTGGGGTCGTTCAAGTCCCCTTTGACTAGCTTGATCTGCTCAGGAGCCCACGAGGCAAGAGCTTTAGCTGACCCTGACTCTGGATTTCGAGTGACACCAAAGATGGTGACGTCCTTCGACTCTAGTGCTGCAAGAAGAGCCTGAATGGTCGCTTTGCCTTGTTTACCTGTGGCCCCAATGACGAGGATGCTATGCGCCATAGTGCAGGTGCTGCGAGGCTGAGCTTATGGCTGAAGTGTCATCTCTCTCGGTGATTTGCTGATGCCAAAAACCAGAGCTGCCGTCACACGCCAAATTACCACTTGAGTGCGAAGGTCTCAGAGGATTTTTGAACGACGTCAATATTTGCTTCAGAAGATCTCACTGCGGGGAAACCTATTCCTCCGATCTTATTTATGGGCTTCACAACAACGGGAGTAATTAGTCCTGATTGGGCGGTACGACCTGGAGCAAAGGGTACTGCACCCGTACCGCCGTACCTTATCAGGTGATGCTCCTATTCTCCATGCCGTATTGTTTTCAAGGGCAATTTTCTGTTTCCTTCCCCTTGATGGTTTTGCTTTGCTGGACATTTTCTTTCGCTCCAGCAATGCTACTTCCGATAGAAAACTGGAGAACACATGACTGCTGGGGGTGGTAAGATTGCAATTCAGTTGTTCGAGGACGAGACCGCACCATCTCATTTCAGCACTTTCCGGAGGCTTGCAGATGGCGTTCTAATCAGCCTTGCAAAAGCAAAACGGCCCGCAAATCAGGAGCCGAGTAGCACCTTTCGGAGACAGGGCTGAGCTTCCTTCCCCTGAATTTTTGTTTATTGCACGGCTATTTTTGTTTCGTGATCTGATTGGAAAGTGCCGACCAAAGAGAAGGGAGGATCTCCCGGCCCCCCGCGAAGTCTTTCATCTTATCCCCTCCATCACCGTTATCCCAACACCGGCCAATATCGTGGGGCTGAAACGAATCAATGCGTGTGTTCGGGCTTAAATTCTACAGGCAGAACAAGCCTCCGCCTATTGGTCTGGATGACTCTCGTGTGGAAATGCGAAGGAATGCATCAAGCGCTGTCACGATTTCTACAACGAGCACATTTCCTCTCGACGAACGACAGCATAGCAATGTTGCTTTGTTCGCTCTTTCCTTTATTGCGAAAAGCATTCAGTGAGAAAATGATCCTCGGATTGGCAGAGTCTGCAGGCTTGAGCCATGTCTTACTGGGTTAAGCTTAAATTTCATGGAGGGGGTTCAGGCAAAAAGCCCACTGCCCCTGGCTCATTTTCAGCCGTATTGGGAGACAATGTGCGAATCAACACAGAAGCCAGAGCTTCGCCTCCACGAGGGACTTGTCCAAGTGGCAGAAATTTGCATCGCAGCCCAGGCAGCGGGCTGAACCCAGTTCGGAGGTATCGTATCTCTAAATGAGGACCTAGGGCAGGGTACACAACAAGATATAAGTATAGGAAGTCCTCTTACTTCTCCTTCTCTTCCAGTACATTTTCATCCTTCTCACCAGCTTGAACTCAGACTCATATCTCTGTATCTGATTTCCTAGAGACACTCGTTTGATCACGTATCAACTCAGTCAACATGCATTTCACTACCTTCGCTGCGTCGTCCCTCTTCGTTGCCTCTGCTCTCGCAGCAGCTGAGCCTCAACCTTATGCCATTGCTCTTCGGTCTCTCAACCCTGCCTATGGCATCATGAGACGTCAAGCCGGATACCAGCCCACTCAGACATACTGTAACGAGGGAGCCACTTGTGCTGAAGCTTGTGGAGCTGGATACGTTACTTGCCCATCCTCGGATGGTGACCTCCACTGCTACGACCCCGCTATTCAGCAAACTTGCTGCACAGACGGAACCGGAAACTCCTGTGACGAGGGCTACTACTGCACCGTCGACTCAAGTGGAGGAAGCTGGTGCTGCCCGAACGTGAGTTTTCCCTCCCCCCTCCCCATCCCACATATCATACTAACACTCTTCACCAGGGCATGGACCTCGCCTCCTGCGCAGCAGCCTACTCCCTAACCGGCTCCCTCATGTCCGAGACCTCAGCGGTCCCCACCGCCTCCGCAACCATCTCTCCCTCCTCCAAGTCCGCAAAAACTACATCCTCTGTAACCAACAGCGGCAAGACAGTCACGAACGTCAACACATACACCACTGCATCCTCGACACCTGTTGCGACATACACGACGCCAGCTGGCAATGCTACGTACTCGCAGACTACGTCTGCTAGCCCGATTCAGTTCACGGCTGGTGCGAATGTGCAGGCTGTGGTTGCGGGATTGCCAGCTCTGGCTTTGGCTGCTGCAGGGGCGGTGCTCGCTTTGTAGAGGATTTATGTTGCTCGGAAGAGCAAAGTGTGGGAGTGGAAAAGGGCGAAGTGTGGGACTGTACCAGGATGGAAGACCGTAATGCTTTTGCGTTTGAATGTTTTTATTAATACCTTTCTAACTGCTTATCGGCGTCTCTAGTCATAAGACTCGACAACATTAATTGAATCAGCATTAATTGAATCTGTTATGAATATATTTCTTGCAAGTGATCTCTGATATTCCATTTCCGTGTGGTGATATTTGCTGAGGGACTAGATATCCAACCTCAAATACAGGTCCAAGAACCTTTGTGCTAAAGCTGTTTACAGGCTGAGGATGAGCGTGATGAGCATCCGAAAATGAGAACTAAGTGAGAGTGCTGAGACTTAAGAAGAATACGAGGAACACTATTTAACACCCTTCCCGTCTCTCTCCATCTCCCAAATCCAAACCTTCTTGCTCCTGAGGCTCCGACTATTGTGCTTCCTATCGCAATAGCATACATAACCCAGCCCTTGTCCTATCAACTGACTTTACACTCATAGGACCTAAAACACTGAACTATATCCTGTGGTGTCCAACCTGCTTTCTCTCAGGCTGACGGACAAGGAATTGAACGTTGAAGAGAGCTACACGGTCAATATGCTCTGTCGTCAACGAGATGGGACGGAGTTGAGCTAGGCGGTGAGAGGGGTTTGTTGTCGAAGAGTTTGACTGTCGTTTGGATTTGCTGCCGAGAGTAAAACAAGGAGATTGGGTATGGGAATGACCAGAGGGCGCTGGAGGGGTAATCTTTGTGAATTTTTGATGCATGAAAGAGTGGTAGATGTTTATTCCTCATGCGATGCTCCTTGTCTGGGGCCGTATGCTGCTAAAATGGCATGGATTCGTTTGTCGAATTTTCAAATTTAATCACTTTACACTTTTGGTTGCTCATCGGAGAACCGAGCTCATGGTGAATTGCAAAAAGTAAAGATGAGAAAGCATAGAGTAAACTTCTGTCATAATATGGAAATCAAGTTCTGAAAATTCTTTACATTACTTTTCTCTTGGTATCTAGGTCGAGTCTGTGAGAATCGGGCAATAACGCCGGTGCTATGCTTTTGAAAGTTGAGTACTGCACGTCCAGATTCAGGGACTCATCGCCATGCCTCTATGCAAACGCCATGTAGAATTCCTCCCTTTGCACTCTCTCTCCATCTAGCAAGTAGACTGTATCACGGTGAAGCAGTTCGCTTTGGTATTCATGGTTGCACCCGTAAGTTACGTCAAAGTGACTGAGTGACCATAGCCTAAGCAACGAGCTCAGGCCTCGGGCTTGATCTCAGTTTTCTTGGCTCGAAGTGCCATGTGATCCTCCTACACAATCGTCAGTCACTGTTCCACTAACAATATTTGAAACTTAGTTTTCAACTCACCTCAGCCTTTCTCTTTCCCAGCACACCCGCAGGCTCAGGAGTACCTCGCTTAGCCTGTGCGCTAACATCCTTCGTAGCCTCCGCATAGCACGTAGCATGATAAATCCTCTCTCCAATAGCCTTCGCGTCAATCCAGACGAACTCCTGTGCCTCATCCAGCCACTTCATCTCGAACTTCTCCTGGCAGATGGGGCAGACGCTGTTAGTGAGAGCAGGGTCATCAGGCACAGGGAGGTATTGAAGTTTAGGAGTCTTGGCTGCAGAACCACCATTCGAGCCTCCAGCAGAAGTGTCGTCGACTTCGCGGGACTTGATCCAATCCTTGTGTAGTTGTTAGAGTGAATGGATGTCGGGTAGGAGGGTGTGACTTACCAATTCATCGACGTACCAACTTCGGTGTTGGCCTCGAGTCTCTGCCTCATCCATGCGTTGACGGACTTTGAAGTGCCAGTCCATATGAGCAGTCTTCTTCTTCTTACCCTCTTCGTCTGATTGGAAACGACGACCGCACTGAGTACATGGGTTTCCCTGTCTCTCGTAAAGATTGGCGATGAGATGAGGTCGTGGGCTGGCGGCGGTTAGTGAGAAAATCTGAGGAGTAAGGACGGGGAATTACATTTTGAGAGATTGTGGCTTCAAAACAACATCATTTGGAATATTGGCCAATGGGGTTCTCGAAGCAGAAGGTGGGGTATTGAGGAAAGAAGGAAGTTTCGCAGTAAGGGGATTTGCGGGAACTGGAGAATTTATGGCTGCTGGCGCTCCAGGAAGCATGCCGGCAGCTCTCAGCCTCTCGAGCAGAGATCCAGCATCTGGGACTGGCGTAGAAGATGGCGCAGAGATTGCAGGTTGGGTATTGAGTGGTTTAGGAGAAATAATGGGTGTGGCTGCCGGCGCGGAGGGCGCCGGCTGAGGAGTTGTAGATTGTCTTGCCATCAGTGCTGCCAGAGCAGCTGGACCCAAGAGAGAACTTAAGGTGGGTTGCTGAGAAGTAGGTTGAGCAGCAGGCTGAGCGGCCACGACAGGCTTTGGAGGCAATGATACGGGAGTGGTTTGGGGTTTTGGCTGAGAAGCTTCAGAGAGGGCAGCGACTTGGTCTTTAATGAGCGCAATCTGATCTTGTGGCAGCTTCTGGCTTTGCAAAATGGTCTGCAGATCAAGCAAGGCTTTAAGTCTCGTTCCAATACTACTGTCGTATGGATTTTGAGCCCACTCGGCCTTTGAAGCAGCGATCAACCTCTCAATGTCACTGTTCAATCTATCTACGCTATCATCAACCGCCTGATATCCCTGCGATGGTGGCTGCCAGGCTGTAGGCGGACCTGCAGCTTGTTGAGGATACTGCTGGCTGGGAGGTCGCTGAGAGAGAGTTAGCAAATGCTCAACTAATAGCTGTTCTATGCAACCACTTACTGGAAGCAATCCATAAGGCTGTTGACCATTAGGTTGATTGCCGAATTGCTGACCATTTATGGCAGGTGGGTATTGAGTTCCATTACTCGGAGAGGGATATTGCTGTTGGGTATTTGGGGGAGGATACTGGTACTGTTGACCATTGTTTGGAGAAGGGTATTGAGTATTGCTTGGAGGTGGGTATTGCTGTCCATTGTTCGGAGTTGGGTACTGCTGTGGAGTCATATTTGGAGGATAACCCGGCGACTGAGCATAAGTAGGTGGCTGCTGCTGGTAGGTAGTTGGCGGAGTTTGTGTCTGGCGATAGGGGCCAGAGGTTGGACGGCCAGGGCCCATAACTTGCTGCTGGCTTCTCATGTGTTGCTGGTGAGCTTGCACATAAGAAGTTTTGGCTTTGATAAGAGCATTCTCGATGGGGCGTGTGACATCTGGTGGGAAGACTGGTCGTGTATCAATTGATCCTGGCACAGGCTCCTTCCAAGTCTTGAGCATCTCGTCCATCTTGCGTCGCACATTGTTGTCCACCAACGCATATGCTTCCATAAAGGTCGAATAGAGATTTCGGCCAAAGAAGAGGGTGTAAGGGGTGCCAACGTTTTTGACAACCGAATCGAGGACATAGAAAGCAGGGAGCTTCTTTTGCGGGGACGTCTAACGATTTGTAAGTAAAGGAATCAAATCAAGTCACAACATAAAATCAACAACACCAAAGAAATATATGAATACTAGTGAAACTAGTACTTTAGAAATGAAATTTATGCCTACCTGTTTGATGTGGTTCTTCAGAGCCTCCGAGATGGCGAATGCATGCTCTGTATTTTCCTTTGCGATGACGGTTAGATTGCTGATCTCATATCGAGAGTTCATAGTCAGGCTCTGCAACGCTAAGAGATAATCTTCCGCGACTTCGTCGGCCATGATGACTGTTCAAAGCCAGAGAAAAGTGCAAGTGCTTGGGATAAAGTGGAAAAAGCCTCGACAAAATGACGTCTTCGTCGCGCCTCCCCTAACTCTCTTGCTTGTCTGGGAGCAGAGTCTCAACGGCAGCTATCTAGATCCATGCAAGCGTATACGACTCAGAAAGAACAAGAAGTGTGTATTTTGATGATTGCAATCCACCTGATCGCTGATCGCCTCCAGCTTCTCAAATTTCTTTGTTTGTCAGTCAGCTGGTTCAGCCTTCTAGTGCTTCGCCCAACTTGACTTCGCAACCCCAAATCCTCAATACGAAAGAAAGTAATCGATGATGGATCGCAGAGTAGGATGCGTTCGCATTCAGAATTCTTCGCGTTGCTGTCGTTCCGCTGTCGTGTCGGTCGTTGATAAAGTTGTTGGAAAGATGGGAGGTCGTTGAAAGATGACATGGAGAAGGACTTGATTGCAATCCATTTCTGCCGGAAGGTGGAGGAGGCGGAGACCGGATTAACAATTTTCCGTTTCCGTGTTCCTGACTGAGAGGCGGCGAAAAAGTGCACAAAGAATACGGAATAAGCCCAAAGAAAACCTTGAATACAATTTCCATAAGAACCGCCACTTCAAAAAAGACCCCCAAATAATATATAACCACGAATCTTTTCCGAACCCTGAGGTGGTGAGACTCCAAAGACGCTCACCACGTGACAACCCAAAGGTCTCGGCTCCTCTTAGCTGCGACTTCGTCATTTTATCCGCTCATTCCCCAGATCCTCCGCATCTCCTACACCCAAAAACCAAATTTACATACACAATCAGACAAAATGAAGTTCACCATCCTCGCTCTCCTCTCTTTTCTTACCGTGGCCCTGGCTGCGACTATGCCACAGAAAGCAGTTATTGTCTCATACCCAGAAAATACACCAGACAATATCGTGGACCAGGCGATGGATGCCATCAAGGCAGCTGGAGGCAAGATCACACACGAATACAAACTCATCAAGTAAGCATGACACTTTGCATCGGAAGGAATCGTATTTAATGTTCATGGCAGAGGATTCGCAGCGAAGGCGCCAGCCAAGGTTCTCGAGACAGTTCAAACCTGGGGTAACGATTATCACGCCGTCATCGAAGAAGACCAGATGGTTTCTATTGTTGGCAGCGAAGGATCTTAGTTGACCTATGGGTTACGAATCTCATTTCAATCGACGGATAATGGGGGTTTCACGAAAATAAGGCGTCAATGGGGATCCTCGAGATGGCGCAAATTGGATAGAAGGTCGGCGCATTGAGTTATCATACATACTTGCGGACCGGATACACGGACAGTCGTTGTTCAAATCGAATTCAAGCTTATATTATTGCGAGTTGAGACTCTTGGTTTCAGATCAGGAAAGGGACATGTCTGAGTTCTACGAATGTGCCCATATCCACCCGCAATGATGTCCCTTCTTTCCCTTGTCCGGATCCCCACGATATATTTATCCTATCCTGATGATATACCTTTACTCAGATGTTTCTCCACATCAAAATTCACTTTATAGCCGTTGGATCTCTGTCCTATTGCCTCCTGAACCTATGATGTCCACTTTCCCCTGCAAGACATACACAACGATATCTGACCTGGGAGTTGAATCTGATAGACCACATATAAAACCCAGTGAAGATCAGCGGCTTTTCAATAAACCTTAACTGCTAAAGGCACAGGCTCTTTGTGTACCGCATGCAGCCACCTACACCCCTTGATCGCGTGATGTCATTGGGCAGGTCCCGCAGTAGCCGGTTGCGTCTATTCGAATTCCTTTATTAGATTTTGAGAGTATAAGGAATTAATTACCGAAGTTCCTAAGAAATAAAGAATTTCCACAATGGATTTGTTGCGTTGTGAAAGAGAGTATCACTATGTGCTTAATCGCCATTCGTGCTGGCTATTCCATTCGCGTCGCAGGGAAGCTCCCTCGCGATATCCACAAAGACGGATACAATGAAACACAGTTTGGCATAAATTGGCCCCCAACACTGATCCAGCAGATCAAGATGCCAGACAACCCTCGAAAACATATTCCGCGATCAAATTGCCTGGTAGCATCGTAACTTTCCCCCCCTGGACACCACCAACCTTGCACAAACGCGCCTCTGCGGCCACCTACAATGCCGTACAGTCGGAGCACAGAGTCAACTCTGCTGAAATGGGTATTAAGCCTTTGTTCTTTGTAGAGGTATGCGACGCCAGCTAATATCATTCTGCAGGTCAATACGTTCCCTCTCGACTCGAAAGTCGAGTCCCTGACCGACCTGACCGATGGCTTCATCCTGTCTAAGATGCTGGGTAAGTGCAGGACAGGAATCCTCTTTGTCCCTCCCACCATTCCTCGTGTGCTGACGCATATCCTCTACAGAGGACCTTGATCCTAACTCTGCAAACCTCGATCTCGAGACGAGTGTCACTCCTACGAAATGGCTCACCAAGAAGAAGAACCTGGAGGCAGTGTATAGGTCGCTCCTTCGATACATCCGCAATAGATGTGGGGATAATCTCAACCCGATTTCGATTGATAAACGTGTGGATTTCAATGCTATAGCAGAGCACAACGATGAGCAGCAGACGGCGAAGGTAGCAACTTTTTATCAAAATGCAACAAAACCGGAAATCGACTTAACTGACAAATGCGTCCAGCTCCTCACTATATTCCTAATGGCAGCTGTGAACGGTCCAGACACCTCGAAATATGTCAGTAGGATTATGGATCAGCTCGACGTCACTGCCGGAAATGAGATCAGAGACATAATAGAAAAGGTATTTTGCAGAAAATTCTAGATTTATTTCCAGTGACTAATGTAACCCAGATGGAAAACAAAGCAGATCACGTATCAGATGTTGACGATGCGTCCTTTCCCCCTGAACTAACCACAGATCTCGGACTCGCCCTCGAAGAGAAATATGCTGGTCTGCTCGCTCAGCACGAGGAACTAAGGAAGAAGCACGCAGACATTTTCACCCGGCACGAACGTTTGCAGATGAACTACGATGAAATGTCCGACGACTTCCAGAAGACAGCCCGTCAACTTGAGAAGCTTCAGCAGGAGAACAGTGGTGACCAAGCCAGTTACATCAAGAGTTTGAATAGCACGATCCATGAAAACGAAGACATTATCGCTCGCCTGGAACGGGATATTGACACCAATCGAACCATGAAGGAGAGGCAAGACAGAGAATTGTCGTCTCTACGACCGGCCGCTCAGAAGTCTCTTGAGCTCCAGGACGAGATTCAGTTGTTAAAAGTGGAGAGAGATGAATTATCGAAGAAAGCTAACATGGCCGATAATTACCTGCAGAAGATCAGGGCGCTGAATTCCGTTAAGGACGAGAATGCCAGATTGCGTGAGCAAGTCGACGTTTTAGAGAAGAACCAGCAAGACTATGATAAAGTTTACACCCAGAACGAGACTCTGAGGGCCACGGAAAAAGAGTATATGCGGAGATTCCAAGGCTACGAGATTGACTCTATCAACCAATCTGAGCGGATGAAGAGTCTCGATCAGGAGCTACGCAACCGAGACGCCCAGATCAAACTTCTGTCAGCGCAGAAAAACAGTGACGAGAAGAGAATCTCCGAATTGGAAGATAGACTGGACCTTGCTGGCTCAGGATCCTTGGCTTCTCCGGATTCCCCTTCAGGCAGGCCAACCATGTTAAGTCTCGAAGAAGAACTCAAGCTTAGCCAGGACTCTCAACCAAACTACGCTCTCGAGATCTCAAGATTGAAGGCCGAGAACCAGCTCCTGAAGAGCGCCACAGCGGGTACAGATAATGCCTCGCTTCGTTTGGACTTGGAAGAGGCGGCAAACCACAGGAAGAGACTTGAACAGCAAAACCAAGATCTCACTGAGAAGTACACTGTCGCGCAGGAGCAGCTGAGTGCAATCATGAACAACGCTACGGGTGATCAGTTAGTCCAAATCACAGATAAAGCTATCAACATAGGCCCGTTACACATTCTTACAGATGGTTTCTACAGAAACGAAGCCGTCCTCAAGACACGCAAATTATACACCGAAGCCGAACGAGAACTTACCACCATTAAGGCTCAAATCGTCGAGTTACAGTCCCAACTGTCGAACCGAGACCGCGAATTACTTGCCGCAAGAGCAGATTGTAAGCTTGGCATTCTTCTCTGTATTTTGTCTCAACTTAGTACTAACTTCAATGCAGTGGCTGCGATCGATAGCGAAGAAATCGATCGCCTGGAAGACTTGAAAGCATCGAATGAGCTCATTACGACCTCCTTCAAAAATGATCTCATCCTTCTTGAGGGCAGACATAAGGCTCTAACAGCTGACCATGAGTTGCAGAAGACTCAACTCGTTGATGCTCTCCTTGCAAAAGACAAGCTTATGAAGGATTTAGCGTCCTCGAAAGCACAAAAGAACGATGTTGACCAGAGCGAAGCAAAGGCCATTATCGATAAAGAAAGAGACGAGGCCGAGAAAGCAATGAACGAGGTAAGACTTCAAATGTCGTCTAAGGACCCGAAGTCTCTCAAACGGAGGACGCTTTTCGGCGGCGCCCTCAATCGTCTCTCCTTCAACCCTTTCAAATCCAAAGAGGCCAAAGACGAGCCTCAATGCCCTGTCACAGCCTCAGATCCACCGTTGCTGGATGAAGCACGCACACTTGAGCTCGAGCGAGCAGTAATTGGTGGCGGTCAACCAATTCCTCGACCTCTCGTTTCACCACGAGGAGTACCTCTTCCTTTGTCTCCAACCCAACGTTTTTCTGATCACCTTGAACGTGCTCCTAAGCCTGATACTCGCCTTGATGTTTATGCTCGTCCTGAACTATCCGACTAACAACTTCAACAGCAGATCAGAAAGCAAGAGTCCACAATCGAGGATCTTATGAAGCGGCTCCAGCAAGCAGAGGAGATGAGTCCTGATGCGCAGAAGGTATCGTGTCAAAAGTTTCATATCCGTATCAACGCTGTCACTAATCACATCACCAACTACAATAACACTTTCTTTTGTTTGGATTATGTTAATACCTGTATTTTCCTAATATATCTTAATTCCCTTACCACAACCTCCCTATGATCCCCTCGTGGTGCCTATGTGACACCGAGTCTTCCATTCAAGTGCCGGATGTGAGTGAACGAACTTCCTGATGCTAATAATACGCCAAAGGAGAAACACGAAATCATGATCAAGAACCTTACGAGAGAGAACGCCCTCATTACCAGCGCGTGGTACGACCTGACGAGCCGATTGCAGAGTAACCATGTCGTGTTGCAGCGGCGGCAGGATGCGCCGAGGAGCTGGTTGAATAAGCAGAGGCAGATGGTGAATGCGACACCGCGACGATAGGAATACAGGCCGATGTGCATGATGTTTCTGGGACAGGGCCGATGAGGGTAGAGTGCTTGCATTAGAACTCGGGAGGGGTGGGTGATTGCATTTGAGCGAGGATAGGCATTGCAGTGATGGAGGGGATGCATTATGGGATGGATAGATGGAGGTCTTTTGTCTGGACAGGCTGGATTCTTGTATGACTTGTGTGTGGGAGACTGCGAATACCCCTTAGACGCCTATATATTCAACCATGTTTATGTTTTCTCTCCCCATGTCAATTTCTTCTGCGTTCTGACCAGAGTCCTGGGCACTGCAGACTGAGATGGAAAGCAAGAACAGGAGATGCTCACGGAAGTATTGCTGGACATTATTGCTTCTCATCAACCTCGTCCCCAGATCTCGACTCTCTTCGGAGGCGGTCGTCTCCCCATACTTCCATCGGCCTCCTCACCATCCCTCAGCCCATTTGGATCAACTGATTCAAAGCCTTCCCTTAATCAAAAATACCACACATCCGCGATATCCATCCGTCCAATCAAGCCCGCTCCATTGATTCGTAAACCACTCAAAACGTGGCCCATCAATCCCAAAGCGTGATATCTCAATCAAAGAACAAATTTTTGTTGCACGTCTACATTTTATCGGACTTTGATGCCGACGGTCGATGGCTGTTTTGGGCGATGAGATAGGGAAGCTCGCCGATGGACAAGGTCCTCTCTCATCAAGAAATTGCGATAAATCTGGATAATCCAAGTTTCGGAGCCCACATCTGACTCCGTCGGCCTCGAGCCCGAAGCATTGACGGAAGAGGGATCGGGTGGTCTGATTTTCAATTTAAGAAGGCGGGGAAGACTGTGAAGGATGTTCAGGGGTTGAGGTTTGTTGGTTTTCATTAGACAAGTCTTTTCATGATGAATGGCTCAACCTTCAGCCATGAGTAATTTCATCTTGTAGTTCTATTTCCAAGGTTGTGGAGCAGGAACTCTTGTCAAAACTCCCAATAACTAGAAGAGACGGCTCAGAAGATTTCAATATGTCAACTTCCCTGCAAACAACGGTGAAAAGCACTTCGGCATCGCTAAAACTCTTGACAACGACAGACGAAAGAGATCGGATAAGGGCTCAGGCGAGTCTCGAGGTAAAGCGCCGTGGTATTCGGGACCTGGATTTGTATTGAGTCAATATAATTGAAGAAGGAGTGACAGGTGATTGCAGGCCTCCCAGTGGTGGAGCTTTGACACAGATGGATATGCTTGATATGGTCGAGAGAGCATATAATAGGCCGCAGGCGAATGCCAGAGGTTCCCACTCCCCCCTTGCACATGGCTACGACAAGAAGCCAAATCATTTAGGTTGAAGTAAGATTGCTCTTATTTACCTCAACAACAAGAACGAGCGGTGCTTCAAAGCCATGGTTACAGTACACACATTTCTCTCCTCAATCGTACACCACAACAATCGTCCTTTGCTATTAACACACGTACTAGAGTTTAGGATTCCAAAGTATGAAAGTACTGCTCAGATCCCCTTCCCCCACTCCTCAAATCCGTACCCTCCATATGGGATCTTGAAGTAGTTGTTATCCCCGGCTCGGTCGAGGAGTTCTAGGCGGTTCTCGATCATGGAGACTTTGACCTGCTGTGTACCAGTCAGCCTCTTCCACACTCTCTACCATCCCCACCAAGAATACAACACAACTCACATCAGACCCGAATGCGTCACCAAACCTCTCCCCCAACAAACGCACAATATCCTCGCTCCGCCATCTCTCCCTCTTCTCTTCATTCCATGGCACCTTCCCATTCTTGTCTAGCGGTGCGTGCGTTGCTAAATAAGCAATAAAGCGGTCATGGGTACTCGTCCATGTGGGCGGGAGGTTGCAACTTGATGGGGTGGTGGGTGAGGTCAGTTCAGGTCCCAGTGGCCGAATATAAGTATTCCTCCCCGACTTAGTTTCATTCAAACTACCAGTACGCCGGGGGGGGGG
>AYLM01000568.1:0-30062 GCA_001625345.1 Cairneyella variabilis | reverse complement strand
ATCTTCTGCTCTATTATATTATTGCCTTTGTAAAAATTGAGTCGTAGGTTCACGACCGATTCGGACGATCGATACTGCAGATTTGAGATGGTTGTGAAAACAATGATGATTGCGATTGCAATGGCGGCGACTGCTAGCCTCTTTCTAGGTGGCCATGATCCAATTGGCATTATCTTCAGATGAGCCTCATCTGAGATATTGATATTAACAAAAGATAATGCGAAAGTGCAGGTGCATGTTCATCAGCATTGATGGAAATGAAGCTGCTTTGGACCGACGATGATATTGACGTGCGATGTAGATGACAAAAGCGGGCGCCAAATGGCTTACATTAATGAACCAATAGTGTCCTGGCCTTTACCCGCTGTACGGAATACGAGTAGATCCCTGAGATTTCCAAGGAGTCTTGCCTTCATTTTTACGCGCCGTGCTCATCTACAAACCACCGTGCTTTCCCCCTTCGCCCCAGAACACAGTATTTTTATCTTTGGAAAGTATCAAGTAAAAGATTACTTTACTTTTTCAAATAAATATATATGCGCAAAGCTTAGAACATAAAGAGGGTAAAGCATTCACTTTCTCTCGTATCTGCCTTGCGCAACTTTGGTGTAAATATACTACGCGCTGTGCTCCTGCAATACGTGCAGGGGTCAGGGGTAAAACCACGAGGCCTGATTTGTATGTTTTTCAAACACCAACACCAAATTCGGACGCAACGCAGATGCAACGACAACTGCCCTATAACTACCAATTTTCTGTAATGTGTGATAGCAAATGTTCCTTAGGATATTAATTACAATACCTGCACTAGATGGGTGGAGCTGTGCCTTGGAACGTAAACTTAAAGGTATCTGATATACCTATTCTTTGCTTGGTTCATTTTGTTTCGTAGGATTGGCTAGTGATAAGCGTTCTGTTGAGGGTATACTTTGAGTTTCGGGACTTCTTTGTACTTGGTTTCTGTTACTCGTTCTTTGAGCTGGGAGAGATAGGGAGAGGGAAGGAGGAAATGTGAGTTAGAACACGTTTGGGAATCTGATTTTTGTTAGTATTATTGTCTTGAAATTGAAACTTTTGCCTTTCTCTATACTTAATTTTTGAATTAAGAGGTCCGGATTGACGATGAAAGGTTGGCTTCTACCAATGGTTGAGATTAGATTATTCTATGTAATATCTAAACCGCCGTTTTAATAATTCACAAAACTATTAAAGTATGTCTATATATCTCCAAAACTTATATTTGCCTCGTTAATCTAAATTTTCTCTGACATGTTGTGTCACGCACTAGAATTAAAGCTCTGTGAGCAATGTAATAGAATCAGGTCTATTGATGATACTAAACTAAGGAGAAAAGAAGAGAAAGTTTAGAGGGTTGAGTCTTAACTAAATATATAACTAATGCTAGCCTAGGCCGCGCTCTCTCTTTACAATCTAGTCTGCAATAACAACTTCCCCTATTCCGCGTTCGGCTATTAAGCGAGGCGGCGACGGTAAGCTAAGATCTAACCGTGACATGTCGTTCTTCACCCTAATTATATGTGTTTCAAAAGATGGATTTAGCTTCACTTAAGCTACCTCAGCCCGATTGCTTGGATAATGAATCTTAGCTGGTGGAAGAAAGGGTGGAAGGGTTCTTGAGTTTTTGGTGCGTGTGAAAGGGCGGGGTATGGGTTGGGTGAGTTTGAGTGGGATAATTTCGCGCTCGTGCTCTATTTTCGTCGCTCTTTCTAGGTCTTGTTGAAGCCTTTAAGCTCTTGCTACTAATTTCATCAATGCCACTCGATTTCATCTGAAAAGTTGACACCTTTGACCCCACAATTGACCCGCCCCACTTTTGAGGCCCCCGTACTCGTAAACCACATTTCGCCGCGACTGTTTCATAAACTCGCGGCTATATAACCACGGCCTTTGACACCGCTATCATTCACGATCCCTTTCACAATCCCTCGATCGTAAGGGGTAGATGAGCTGAATCTATTCTTGCAACATGCATTCCATCCGTTGACCTCGAGTGAGGCCTTCTCGGGATGCGCAGACCTGCAACGCGCTCGAAGCGCTCGAAGTTGGGTCTCAACGTGCACGTGAGGCAGATTTCGTCACTCCGACGAACTATTTCAATATGAGGTCTACTTTCAACATCAGTGACGGTCTCGACGGCAGATCGCCCTTGCATGACCCCCACCACTCTGAGAATTGGCGAAGTATAAGAGGCCAAATATTGCTGCCTTGTACGCCAGGAATGGCAATTTAAGGGCGTGGTGGTAAGTGATTGGTACGGCACGTACTCTCTCACAGACTCTTTGGTTGCAGGCCTCGACTTGGAAATGCCTGGCCGAGGGCGGTTTCGGGTACCATCGGGCACAGCGAGCATTACATCTGGCAAACTCCCACGAGGCATACTTGATAAACGTCTTCGAACAATGCTTGAGTTTGTTCAGCGGACGAACAAGAAAAAGGTAGCACCGGACTGCGAATGGCGGAACACTGTTGAAGATCGAGCATTAAATCTAGAACTGGCAATAGAGAGCCTTGTACTGCTAAGAATGAACGAGGTATCCTGCCATTGGCAAATGATGGCGGCGACATTGCAATCATTGGCCCGAACGCTAGAATGGCTGCTATATGCGGTGGCGGTAGCGCGAGCTTGCAAACTTATTACAGCGTGACACCTTTTGAAGGAATTCAGAAGCAGGCCCTGCCAGGGACCGCGCTACATTACGAGATTGGTGCATACGGGCACAAGCTGCAGCCGCTTTTCGATGAGAAGTTAATCACATGTGCTTCTGGGCGACCAGGAGCACTGATACGGTTCTACACTGAGCCATATACAATCAGTACGAGGAAGTGCTACGACGAAACTGTCGCCCCCAATACGAACATACAACTCATGGACTTTGTGAATCCAGCGTTGGGCGCGACATATTATGCGACGCTAACAGCTACCTTTGTCCCCGAGGCTTCGGGAGTCTACGATTTTGGACTTGCGGTTTTTGGAACCGCCAATCTGTATATTAACGATGAACTAGTGATCGATAATACTACAGCACAAAGACACGGAGGAGTCTTTTTCGGTAAGGGGACTGTTGAGGAGATGGGCTTTTTTGAGGTATTTGGAGGTCAACAATATGAGCTACGGGTCGAGTTTGGAATGCGGCTACGTCTAAACTTACAGAAGCGTATAGCTCATCCTTTGCCGGTGGTGCCTTTAGACTTGGTGGTTGCCCTCGAATTGACCCCGAGGAGCGCATCCGGTGCGCAGCGACTCTTGCAAAGCAGTGTCAACACACAATTCTCGTGGCTGGTCTGAATGTAAGTCTATGTCACAACTTCTACTTAGACATTTTTTCAAGATAATCTCACACGCAAATTTAACAGGGTGACTGGGAAACGGAAGGACATGATCGCCAGACCATGGACGCCCCTCCCCAAATTTCCAAGCTTATCAGTGCTGTCCTTGGCGCGCAACCCAACGCAATAACCGTTACGCAGTCCGGCACACCCTTCAATATGCCTTGGATCTCCAGCGCAAGTACAGTTCTGCACTCATGGTTTGGTGGCAGTGAAGTGGGAACAGCCATTGCCTCAATCATCTTTGGAGTGTCCAATCCCAGTGGGAAACTACCCGTAACTTTCCAAAAGCAGCTGGAGGATACGCCGGCCTATACGTGTTTTGGCAGTGACGCAGGTACGGTCGTATATGGAGAGGATTGTTTCGTTGGGTACAGGTGGTATGAGATGCGTCATATTAAAGTTGCTTTTCCTCCCGGTCATGGCCTCAGCTATACCACTTTTGCTCTTCATGACTTTAGGGTTACTGAGTCGGCGGCTACCGTCACGATCCAGAATGTGGGCAAACGTTCTGGTGCTGAGGTCTTGATGCTGTACATCTCGCGTTTATCGACGAGCAGCTTGAAAATTCAGCGCCCTCGCAGGGAGTTGAAAGGATTTGAGAAGGTTTTTCTGGATAAGGGAGTTGATAAACGAGTACAAATACCTATCGACAAATACACGACTGCATCTTGGGATAGGAGAGCCAAATCTTGGGTTAACGAGGAAGGTATATGGAAGATCAGCATAATTGCTGGTACTGAGCAAGTCAATGGTGAACTAGTGTTGAACCAGTCCACGTGGTGGAACGGCCTGTGACAACTAGAGGTCTGCTGGTCAATGTCTGCAATGCTGTCTATAGTAGTATCATATCACCTCCCTGGAGATTTTGATGTTTGTCATGAATTAAGGTATTGAATTATTCAAATTTTCAGTAGTGTGTCGCAGGTTTTGAAGTCCATAAAAATTTCATGTCTCGAGATTTCGAGCAGGTCATCTCCACCCGGATGTTCAGAGTCACGGCAGCAAGCCACCCTGAGCTTGGTTTGCCTCCAATCTTGATCTGTAGAAATCAGACGATATAAGTCTCGAATTGCTATGGTAGAGAAAGCCAAGTATGTCGTATGGATGTTCCATTTTGCATCAACGGCCGATCCATAAACGAGATTCTGATCGTCAATCTGAGCTTGGAATCACTACAATAATTCTTAGACATAACCCCACGAATTCATTTCTGCTATCTAGAACCAATCAGTGCTCCGGCTCATCACCAATCTTCTCCATTTTCTTATCTAAATCTTTTTTCATTTGCTCAAGGATCTCCGTATACTGCACATCGTTGACGACATTCACCAGTTCAAGTGGATCCTTGTCACAGTCGAACAATTCCCATTCCGTTTCCTCGCCACCATCTTGGCATCCAGAAAGTCCGAAACCTTTATTGTACCAATAAATAAGCTTGTACCGCTGGTTTCGTACTCCGTAATGTGCTCTTGCGTCATGGATCGCATCACGATGCATCCAGTAGCGATGGTATGCGACTTGCGGCCAATCTGCCGGAGTTGCACCTTGCAACAAGGCTTTGAACGACCGGCCTTGCATATAAGATGGGGCTGGCAGCCCTGCGAGGTCAAGAAAGGTGGCTGCAAAGTCTACATTGCACACAATATCTTTGCACACCGTACCAGACTTGATCAACTTCGGGTAACGAATCATGAACGGCATCTGAAAAGATTCCTCGTACATGAACCGTTTATCAAACCAGCCATGATCGCCCAAGAAGAATCCTTGATCGGACGTGTAAATGATGACGGTATTTTCAGTAAGCCCTTCAGAATCGAGGTAGTCAAGCATTCGCCCAACATTATCGTCAATAGAAGCGACTGTTCTCAGATATCTCTTCATGTAGCGTTGGTACTTGAAGTTTCGGAGTTCGTCCTGGGTTTTGAATGTGAAAACTTCCCCAGTATCCTTGTCGATGAGTCGCATCTGTGTGACGTCCTCGCGGTAGGGAATTTTTCGCTGGTTGAAGACTGGGTGGCTTGGTATAAGCAACTCGCCAACCTCAGACCCTCCATCCGGCTGAACCAGTCCCAGGTCATGATAAGTGAGGTCTGTGGACACTTTCATTTTTGCCTGCGCTGCGGCTAACGCTCGAGTTTTGTAGTCGTCGTCAAATGTTTCTGGGACTTTGACATCTTCTCGGTAGAGGTTTCTGTGTTTTGGATCGCACTCCCATGACCGATGGGGGGCCTTGTGGTGACACATTAGGAAGAACGGCTTGTCTTTCTGGCGGTTGCTCATCCAGTTGATGCTTTTGTTTGTTATGACGTCCGTTGCGTACCCTGGAAATATTTTCTTATGTCCCATTTCAATCATGGCTGGGTCAAAATAGTCCCCTTGCCCAGGCACGACCGACCAGAAGTCGAAGCCCGATGGCTCGTGATCCGTCCCTTCTCCGAGATGCCACTTCCCAATCATAGCTGTCTGATACCCGCCAGTTCGGAGATGTTTTGCGACGTTGGGAATATGTTTGTTAATTTTACTGTCCAGTGTCACGACACCATTGACGTGGTTGTATGTTCCGGTCAGAATGCTGGCCCTACTTGGCGTGCAAATTGAGTTGGTGACATAGCAGTGATCAAAGCGCATTCCCTCGTTCGCAATCCGATCAAGACTTGGTGTTGAATTGATGTTTGCGCCGTAACACCCAATAGCTTTACTTGCATGGTCATCCGCCATTATGAAGAGAATATTTGGTTGCACGGCAGCCATTTTGTAAGCGATGCTGAATCTATTCTGGAACTAGAAGTATACAACTGGCATGCAGACGAGTAAGAGTAGAGGCGCCGGGAAGGAACAAAATTTCCAGTGCAACAATTCAGATGAAGACTCGAAATTAACATAAAAATGGCGAAGGACCAGATATGAAAGAGGGTCAAAATGCAAACCGGTTTACCTTGTGGGTAGTTATCCTAGATCACATTAGTGCCTAGAACCGGAACTTTTGCCTCATATGGCGATCTTCTCCCCATCACTCTGAGGTGGTGATGACTATTAGTTCGGGGAGGAGGATTCGGCCCCATGCGAGTCTCGACGGGCTTTTCTGCCTAAACCCGAAGGCATCAATCACACGAATATACTGGTAAAGGAGTACGAAAGTCTATCATTTCTGCTACCGTTCAGTTCTCCTGGTCAATTCTGCCATTCTGAATCTGAGTGTCCAAAATGTCCACTTCCAAGAAACCAAACTTCCTTATCATCGTCGCCGATGACCTTGGATTTAGTGACACAGGCCCTTATGGAGGAGAAATTTCGACGCCTGCCCTCGATCGCCTTGCCAAAGAAGGTATCACGATGACTGGATTCCATACGGCGTCGGCATGCTCACCAACACGAAGTATGCTATTGTCCGGCACTGATAATCACATTGCTGGACTTGGACAGATGTCAGAGTATATGCAGATGAGCCCGGAAACTTTCGACGGCAAGCCTGGGTATGAAGGATACCTGAACTTCCGTGTTGCGGCCTTGTCTGAGATTTTGCAAGATTCCGGCTATCTGACCATGATCTCGGGGAAGTGGTGAGTAAATGGATGTTAACGTGTTAAGTCGTTGCAGCCTTACTGATTTCAATTAAAAAGGCATCTGGGTTTAACGAAGGACGTCGCCCCTTGCTCACGCGGCTTTGACAAGTGTTTCACATTTCTTGCTGGTTCTGGAAACCATTACAATCATGAACCTCAACTGGACGACAGTATTAAAGCTTTCCCTGCAGTCTGTGGAGATGGCTTGTGGATGGAAGGGGACAAGTTTCTTAATCGGAAAACAGACATCCGAGAAGATTTTTATTCTACAACGTCTTTCACTGACCGATTACTCGAATACCTTGATGAAAGAACCAAGGAAGAGCTGGAAAATCCCTTCTTTGCGTACCTCCCATTTACTGCCCCCCATTGGCCTCTTCAAGCCCCACAAGATGCTATCAACAAATATTCGCACATGTACGACGATGGCCCTGAGGCTTTGCGTCTCAGGCGCTTGGAGGCTCTCAAGAAACGTGGCCTAGTGCCTCAAGATGTTAAAGCTGCGCCGATGGTAGGCAAAATGCATAAGGAATGGGATGAGATGGATACAAAAGAGAGAAGGCACTCGGCTCGGAGAATGGAAATCTACGCTGCAATGGTTGATCTCATTGACCAGAGTATCCAGCGCGTTGTTGAAAGGTTGGAGAAAAGTGGCGAACTAGACAATACTTTTATATTGTTTATGTCAGACAATGGGGCTGAAGGAAGATTGCTAGAGGCTTTGCCAATTATGCAGGATAGCCCTCTTGTGGTAATTCAAAAGTTTTACGACAATTCGACCGAAAACCTTGGCAACTACAACTCTTTTGTGTGGTATGGGCCAAGATGGGCTTGCGCGGCGACGGCTCCGAGTCGAGGTATGAAGTCTTGGACTACGGAGGGTGGAATTCGATGCCCTTGCATTATACGCTACCCCAAACTTGCACGATCAAGGGGTACAGTCACACATGAGTTCTGCACTGTCATGGATATTTTGCCTACTGTTCTCGAACTCGCTGGAGTTGCACACCCTGGCAAGACTTTCCGCGGACGAGACGTTGTCCTTCCAAGAGGGTCATCTTGGGTTCCTTATCTGGATAGCCTCAGTGACCAAAAGGTAATTCATGCAGATGGACAGAACGTTGTTGGGTGGGAACTATTTGGCAGACGTGCGATCCGACGGGGAAACTGGAAAGCCGTTTATCTTTCTGCTCCATTGGGGAAGGAGGAATGGGAACTTTTTGACTTGTCAAAGGATTTGGGCGAGACAGAAGATCTAGCCGCTACGCATCCAGACATTCTGAAGGCTCTCTTGCTGGAGTATGAGAAGTATTCGGAGGAGACTGGTCTTTATCAACCCGAGATCATGAGCTCCAATCCGATGAAGAGATGGACCAAGACATAACTCGGCTGCGGGGTCGGGGGCATTGAAACTTTACGGGCAGGGACTTTGCAAAAACATTAATTATCCCCTCAACTGCTGCTCGTCGACTTCAGTGCGATTTTGGGCAGCCACGCACAACTCTTACTTCGCATTAGAATTCACCGCAATCTTCTTATTTCAATGGATTTTAACGGGGTAGCAAGAGCTTACTTAAATTGCGTGTAAGAAGGCGAGCGCATGACAGTCGAGGGGATACATTACTGTCCCTACAGCATCAATTTTTGCGCTCTATGAGGTGGCATACTCTCCCCATCCGCTCCCAAATCTGGCCAATCATGGCCGCTACTCCGTGCTTCCTAAACTCAACGGGGCGGGCAAGGAACATGTCTCCCGCTATCTATTTCGAGCTCCGAACAAACAGCCGATGTCCCCGAAAATAACGGGGAGCATGGATGCCCCGCACTCTCGCTAACATCTTCCTCGTTAGCTAGAATTTGTCTGGTGGCAAACGCCGGGCATGAGTCGGGAACCAGTGCTCCCCCCCCCCCAAAAGAGGATTTGGTAGGGAAGCCAGGATGCCCCGCGAACCCCACACCCGCACTGGGGAGTAGCTGGGATCTATCCCAGAGCAGGACGACCAGAACGGGACCAAACGCATATATCAATGCCTTATTCGCAGTACCTTGTGTGACAAATCTTCTCATCTGTACACCTTGCAAACTTCGACTTTGCAATCCCATTCCACAATGAAGCCCTTCAACGAGCTCCCGTTCCTCAAGTACTTCACTAGAAATCTGGCAATTGCCACGATTCTCATTGGCATCAGCGTCTTCAACTACGGGTTTGATCAGACCGGCTACAATACCATACAGGCTATGGACCGTATGTCTGACTGACACTCCTATTACTCTTAATGTAGACTAATACACAAACATAGCCTTCGTCAAGCGTTTTGGTACCTTCGATTCGGAGACCCAAAAGTTTGTTATCACTCCGAAGAATCTCAGTCTGTTGAACTCTCTTCCTCGTATTACCTTCGGTCTGGGCATTGTTTTGGGCGGAGTTGTCGGTGAGCGCTTTGGACGACGTCCCGTCTACATCCTGATGCTTGTCATTTGTGAGATCGGAACCATTATCTCTTATACGGGCAAGAATTACGGCCAAATACTCGCTGGGCGAATGTTAAATCAGATGTACATCGGAATGGAGGGCTGGCTTGTCCCTGTGTTCCATGGCGAGATCATCCCAGCTCCTATCCGTGGCATCATTGTTGTTGGCTATGTCTTCAACCATACTTTCGGCAGCTTCATTATGTCTTGTATTACTTACAAGACTTCTTTTTGGGACACAGACCAATGTTGGCAGATACCTGTGGCGGTAATGTTTATCTTTCCTAGTATTGCACTGTTGATGTGCTGGTTCGTTCCCGAGTCACCTCGTTGGCTTTTGCGTAAAGGCAAGGATGAGAAGGCTTTGAAGATGCTGCGATTCATCTACGGATCGAATCCTGAGTATGCTCCAGAGCAAGAGATGACTTTATTGAAAGCGTCCCTGGAATTAGAAGCGGAGAGAGGTACCTGGAAGGAACTCGTCACCGGAGTCAACTTTGTAAGTGTGATATTTGCAATCGACTGTGCTTAAGCTCTAACCAAGTACACAGCGTCGGACCTCTATCATCATCGTCATTCAGGCTTTCAACCAACTCACTGGTCAAGCTTTTGCATCAGTGTACGGAACGGTCTTCGTCAAAAGCCTAGGGACCATCAATCCCTTCACATTTACTGTCATCGCCAATGCCTTGGGCTGTATTGCTCCGTTCGCCAACTTCTTCCTCATTGAGCCTATGGGGAGGCGTAACATGTACCTCGTCTTCGGAACACTGTGTGCTGCTTCTTTAATCACTATGGGAGCACTCGGCCTTCGATCCCCTACATTCTCAGCCAAAGCAGGTATTGTTTCGATGGACATCCTATATCCATTCTTCTACATTATGTCCTTTGGGGGCATGTAAGTCTCACCATTCGATGTCATTGAATGCTTCCTAATCAATTTTATAGGGCGCCTGTAACAGGTTCCGAGGTACCAGCACTCAGGCTACGAGACAAATCGGGCATCGTTGGCTGGAGCGTACAAAATTTAATGGCTTTTACAGTCACCTTCACCGTACCATATCTTCTCTCAGCGCCATACGCAGACTTGGGATCCAAAGTCGGCTTTATATATGGCGGTTTTTGCGTCATCGCGCTTTTTTGGGCTTGGTTCTGCCTACCCGAACTTCGTCGTCGCTCGCTGGAGGAGATTGACGAAATGTTCAAATTGAAATTGCCAACACGGCAATTTAAGAGTAAGGATTCTGTTCTGGCGAATATATTCCTGTTGCTAAAGTTCTCATATAGCCTGGAAATCATCCGATCCCGACAGCGTTGGTGCCAGGATCACAGAAATGGAAGCTCACGCTGCTCACGCTGGACATGCTTCTTGCGACTTGGAGGCGAAGACGATTGAGGTCGAACATGTGGAGAGAAACAGTGCATGAATCACTAGCCCGAGATTAGATCTTTGAATACATTTTAAGGTGGGAGACGGAAGTCAGAGGTACCTTAGTTAATAGCAGCGTAAAAGGATTCGATTTCTGCCCGCCCCTCTAATAGTGACATTGCCTCGATTGATCATCCCTCACTAAAAGTTACCACGTCAAATGATCCCTTCGGTGTATCATATCCTAAGTTGATCAGGGAGAGTTCGTAATATGGAGATATCCCTAGCTAGGCGTAACGAGAATATTGATGACGACTCTTCGACTCTGATGTCATATTAGTACTTGAGATCGCATGGTATTCACGGCAGTGTCGTAGAACTTTAAGTATCCGAGAAGTGTTGCATCTGGGTTATCTAAGTCTTATTGGAGTCCTGAAAATTCATGATAGCCATTCGTAGGACTTGCTTGGCCAAATCCGACGAGACCATTGAGCCAATCCATACTCATATTGTGCCACCAAACTTCCGACGTTTCAGCATTTGATTGTGCATCGATCGACCAACCGCCAGACTCATTAACAATATGCTGGTGAAACTGTGGTATTGAATTGGAAGTATCAAAATGCGATTGATTTATGCTGTTAACGATGGCACCATGTTGCCTAGCATTTGGAGATTCACGGCCAGGTCGTAGGTCAGCTTTAAATATACCTAAAACAGATTGCTGGCTTTACCTGATCGCTCGTGTATCTCTGTTTCGCCATCCTCGTACACTTTTCTCAGTGTCTCAATGCATTTCTGAGCTATATGAACGCCAATGCGTCGGAATTCCTCCAGCACAGCTATGCACAGAGTCCAGGATCGCTCTATAGGTTCCAGTTGATATGCGGCTAAGATATTTCGAAGCCCAGGCGCTCTTAGAATGAGTACGAGCACCGTACCCGCGGTGTAGGTCACTGTGTGACATTGAAGTCAGCCTCTTCCTTCAACATTCTCGCACGAGCGGCCATGAACGTAAGGAGGCATACAAAATGTAGTGTACCATGCCGGGGGTATAAAGCCTCGAGCGGCATTTGCTCCAAGATTAGAGTGGATTAGGTGAATCAAGTCTTTGGCTGCGGAAGAGCAACTTTCCAAACACCCTTCCATGACATGCCACTGCAGGGTTGCCATTGCAGAGCGGGTCTGCACGACCGGCTGTATGGCTAAATGTACAAGCGCAGTGCGAAATATCATGATACGAGTATGCAAGAACCTGTATATATAATTTTAGTATTTGTATATTAAATCTAGGATCTAAAGGAGTGTTAAAGAAGTGCGTGAATTACCGAATATGCAGCAGACATGCCTGCCTGTGAAAGAATTCATCGTCTGAGAATCTGTTCGACCCGTCATATCGAAGGAAACTTGGAATATCTTCCCAAAATAGGCGGAGTTTCCTATCATGCTCAAGGATTGAAGTATATAGCTTAGATACATCTCCTAAAATATTCTGGCTACTAGAGCCACTGTAGAATGATCTTGTGCCCTTCAATCAGTAAACTAGTCGCTACTCAAACGAGGAACAGTTTGCCAGATAAGCTACATACTTCATGATGCCCATAGTTACTTCTGAGAACTTTAGAGCGTAGATGAAAAAGCCTACAGTGGGTGCGATATTGGCAGGCTGACATCCATTTTCTCCTAATGGATCGGTTTGTAAGAACTCATCGTCGATGAGCTGAGGCATCGTCGGCTGAGCGTAGTCGGGCAGCATCAACGGCCGCCCGAACGTTATACTCTGGACTCTGGAGGAATATGAGCAATGGTACTTACGCAGCTGTGGATATCTATTTGAGGAACCGACCGATCTAATGACATGCACGCAGCCCATGCCCTCCTCCTCTCCTCTCTCTGCGCCTGGCTTTCCCCGTCTACATCTAAGTGTAGCCCAATTCCTTGCGCTGCACGAATTGCAATCCCTACAATAATCCAACACCGATTTGATAACCCTTTATGCTGAAGGTACCGAGCCATAAGAACCAAGGTCTGTACCAGGTTTAAAGACGGTCTGGTAATTACATCAAGATTCAACAGACTTGTCGCGCGCTTCATGTAGGTCTTTTGTAAATTGCTCGAAGATGTGTGCTCCGCTTGGGGCGGTCTGAACTCCCAACCTAGTGCGAAGATGATATCTAACATACAATGAAACAACTGGTCAGAGAGTGTTGGTTTTCGCTCGACTGGCCTTGACTGTGAAGGAATTGTAATGGGGCTGGACGTCCACAGACGCTCATAACTAGCACTCATCAGCCCAAGTCTCTTAACTTTGGACTATAGATCAAAATCAACGAACCGTTGAAGGAATGCAGGTTTATAGAAGATAGGCATCTCATGGTGAACGAAATCAAAATAATTGTGGATAAGAGCATCGGCGGAACGTCGAGGGGGGAGCAAAAACTCCTCGGTCGATAATATGATATCAACATCCTCCGCATTACGATCATAGAACCAGGAAGATGCCGGAGGAAAAGCCGGGCCTGTCGAGTTTGGAGTGTCGACGCTTGCAGTGCTTGTTCCGTGCACTCTAGTCTGAAATGACTCGTACACTTCTTTCATGAAGCCAACAGCACTCGCACTGCCTAAGAAGGCAGGAGAATTGCTATCTTCATCTATGGCTGCCACCTCAATGCTGGCAGGGGGTCTATTCCGTACATGGTCGCTTCCGGATCCGTGGGGGCTGTTCTGTTCAGCAGGCCTCGTTTCCTGTGCATGGCGCCCTTCCAGTTCTTGGAGTCGCTTCTCAAGCGATTTTATGTATCTGCACGAAATATTATTGGAGGGCGGATGGACAGACGACTTTGACACCAGGGCTGGAAAGAATGAGAGACATACTCTGACTCTGGTGCTTGTGCTTGTGCTTGTGCAGCCTCACCTATGGCATACACGCACCGGTCTACGCACCGCCTTCGAGTGCAAGAATTGCAAACGGGACGGGTTCCATCACAGCGCGTCTTGCGATCACGGCATTCTTGACAAGCGAGTTTCAGCTTAGGGCGTTTGAACGGCTTCGGGGCGGCAGCAGGAGTTGGCGGGGTCATGTTGTCGGAGTGGTGGTCCGCTGCTGCTGCTACTGCTGATATTGCGGACATTGCGGGCTTATGCTGAAGGGATTTCGGGGAACATGTCCTCGGCTTGGTAGCACGGGAAGTATAGAAGGGGAGGATGGAGAAGGATGAAGGATGCGATGGCACGGGGACGATGGCGGGGATGGGAATGGGGACGGGGACGGCTCATATATTTGTCTATTGCCTGTGTCACTTGACCTTACTGAAAGGCGGGCGCAGGTCCCAGTGGAACAACCAACTCGGGGAGCAAACTCCAACCTAAGGTGTGGGGCCTTCAACCCCAACCCCTTCCCAGAGAAGTGCGAGAATTCGACTGCCAGCCAGCCTTTGTTCAGCGTCTCTCTCGAAAAACACTTTATATCCGGGTTTAAGCACAATGGCTTCGTCTGCCCTTCTCAGTCTTCTGCCTGACGACATACCGCTGGGTGCTTAATTTGTGCTCAATATTCACTCATTCATCATGGTCGATGCGTTTTCGTACTCGATACCAGCACCGCCCAATGGGCTGCCTACAACTCGTCCTAACATCGTCATCTTCATGCCGGACCAGTTGCGCTACGATGCACTCGGGTTTACGGGCAACCGTGTCGCCAGGACTCCTAACATCGATGCTTTTTCTGCGCGGGGGACACGCTTCACCAACTGCTTCGCGCAGAACTCGATGTGCACCCAGAGCCGCTGCTCCATGTTCCTTGGCCTCTATCCCCATGTGTCGGGGCATCGAAGTCTCCACAATATGATCAAACCGTGGGAGCCAAACATGTTTCGGTCGTTGAAGGAGAATGGATACCATGTCGCATGTCTAGCTCCGCGAGGTGACATGTATGCGCCCTCTGTCACAGAAATCAGCATGAGTGAGTATGGGTTCATAGACACGCCGGATCCAGATCTTATGCCCGGATTCAGCAAAGCCGCGAAGCCACAACGGGCTGAGAAGGATGAAAGCATTTGGGCTCGGCTCTTCTATGGCGGTTTGAGGGATTCGCAATCGGTGTTGGATTACGATGAGGCAGCTGTGCGGTCAGCGGAGAAGTGGTTGGAGAATCCGCCGAAAGGCCCTTGGGTGCTTTTCCTGCCACTGATATTCCCACATGTTCCGTTCAAAGTTGAGGAGCCGTACTTTTCGATGTTTGACCGTCATTCCATGCCACGGCCAGCAGATTTATCAGACAAGACGGGATACGAGCCCCGCTATATGCAGGAAATCAGAACCCAGTTTGGTCTGGATCGTGCTACACCTGAAATCTGGGAAGAGATTTCCGCCGTGTATTACGGTATGATTTCGAGATTGGATGATCAATTTGGTCGAATAATATCAAAGCTGGATGCCCTGGGTTTTTGGTCCTCGACTGTTACCATATTCTTCACCGACCACGGGGAGTACCTTGGCGATCATGGCCTCGTCGAGAAGTGGCCGTCTGGGTTGTCCGAGACGCTGATTCATGAGCCTCTTGTTATTGCAGGTGCGGGGCTTCCATCGGGCAGGACAAATGATGAAATGGCGGAAATGGTTGATCTGCTCCCAACGGTCTTCCAGCTCTGCGGCATAGACCAGACGTTTCCGCACAATGGCCGGTCGCTATTACCGACCATCTTGGAGAATAGGCGGCATAGGGAGTATGCGTTTGCCGAAGGTGGCTTTTTGAAGTCGGAGGAGCCGATCATCGAAGTATCACCGTATCCTTATGATTTGAAAACAAAGATCCAACATGATGATCCTACCACGGTCGGAAAGTCGATCTGCATCAAGAACAAGGAATGGACATACATTTATCGTTTGTACGAGCCAACAGAACTGTACTCTCGCACTGGAGATCGATATGAGCTACATAATCTGGCAGCGCTTCCAGAGTATCAACATATAGTGCGCATGCTAGAAGAGGTGATTTTTCGCTGGATGGTAGAGACCAGTGATTTTATTCCATGGAAGAGAGACCCTCGAGGTAGTAATATAGCTTTCAAAGTCTCAAAACCATAAGTCCTTGCAGCTTTCTAGAGTACCTTTTTGTTCTTTCTTCCTTAGAGAATTCTTAGCTACTCTTAACATATCCGGTCCAATTTGCACCTGGTCCATAACATCACCTTCGTCCACTGCTATCGCTGCCCCCCATTATCCTCTAAATATTCACAGTGACAATCCCCACCTATAACGTAAGTCATGGCATAACGCGGGGGGATTTCTGGGGTCAACCTCACTAATACATCAATTATACAACAATGGTTCTTCGTAAAGGCCTATCTTAGGCTGCTCAGGACTACTCAGGTGAGCTGCCCAAGCCGAGGGTGAGCCGAGGGTGATTAGCGTCTAAGCAAGAGCGGTAAGGTTGCTAACTAAATGTGAAGCATAAGAGAGAAGGGATTGGTTTGATAATACCTGCAGACTCGAGCACGAGTGAAAGGCGATGTCTTATATACACAAGTTCCACAGAGCGTAGGGACTGAGAAATATTTCTCTTACCAGCTACTACCCTACCGAACACAAGGTGAATTTTCTTTACTACAAATATGACCAAGTTCTATGTATGTGCAAAGTATAAGGAGAAGCAGAGAATTTGGTTACCCACTTCACGCAGGACAGAAGCCCAAGTCATGAAAAGGAATGAACAGTATTGAAAGGAATACTCTTTTGTCATTACAAAGACTTTCAACTTTAACGATACAGAAAGAACGAAGACGCAACACAATGCCCATTGTAGCATTGAAAGAACCAAACAATCATCTCTTTATCCCTTTCTCTCAAGCTTTCACCCCAGAACAACAAATTTATTGTTCTCTGCCTCAAACAAACCCATTATCCAGTCTCATAAATTCAACCCGCTCCCCCTCCCACGCGAACATCCTTCTCTTCTTCTCCCCATACCCCCCGGATCCCTCGCCCTCGATCGATCCAAGTCTTCCCCGACAAATATATATGTGCAAGATCTGGTATTTCTGCACACTCTGTATACACCGAAAGTCATCGAATCTCACTCTAACGAAGATTCGGGATCAGAAACGAAGAACGATGCAACCCACTTACCACTCACTCAGCATGCCAGTCATGCCAAGCCCTGCCGTATCGTTTACTGGAGCGAGATTGTCTGCTGTGGGCGGTGTCCAAGGCTCTCGACTCAAGGAAGATTTCGTTGATGTTGAATATAACGGATCTGTGTTGGAGGATCTGGAGCCAGAGGATGAAGAATTGCCAGATTACGATGCGGACGACGAGTACGAAGTTGATGCAATGCCAGTCAGCCCACCTCCCTCTATCGCCTTCGTCGACGAAGAATCAACTCGAGAGTCCGGTACTTCGAGTCTTGGCGAGTTCGAGGAAATCCCAGGATTCCTCCTCTGTCACGTAACAGAAGAAGGCATCGAGTTCGAAGGACTTACCAAGCAAGAAATTAAGGACCAAATGTTTCATTACTACGTGGCATCTCGTCTAGGTCATCCAGAGTTTAATGTTGAAGGGTGGGGAGAACCAATCTTCATCGGGAACCCTCATTTTTGGCCGGAGCTGCTGAACCTGGAGCTGTTGCCGTGGGATGAAGCATGGGGCCGGTTTGCGACCACGCTAGATGGGAGGCAGTTCTGGAATCCATTTTTGGACTTCAGAGGCCACGATGAGGAAGAGAGGTACCCTGAGGTGGAAGAATTGATTAGGGATGCGAAAGCGATGTTGGAAAGGGATGAGGAGTTGGGCATTGTTCCCGATAATGAGGATCTGGCGGATTTACTGGAGATTCTGAAGACTCCTGTCCCGGTGTCTGAGCCCTCGGTTGATTCACCGGCGCTGGAAAGAGCTCTGAATGATGAGTCGACTCTGGGTGCGTTCGAGGAGTCGACTGTTTTCCGGAACTTCTCGAGTGAGCACTATCCGTGTCTTGCGAGCGACATTTCTCAGCTGTTGAGGGATGGAGATCTTCTGCGTCATGAAGACTATGAGCTCTTTGCTGTGGGTGATGATGAGGATGAGAACCCGATGAAGGACTTCCTCTCTCCCCTTGAGGACGACATCATGTCAGACTACGACTGTCTCTCATTGCCAGCAACACCAGGAACCCATTTGCGTGGAGGGATCCTCTGCTCACCATTCGGGAACCAATTTACCAACGATGCTGCCGTCTTCTCTCCCGAAGAAAAGCTTGCCTTCTTCTCAGAAACCGACGCCCTCTTCTGGGATCTGGACGTCAAAGCCCTCGTCCACCAGCAAGAAGCCCCGGGTTTCGAACTCGTGGACCACGACGCTTTGAGAGGCCCACCCACCAACTTCAACTTGGCTCCTCACCCTGCTCGCGAGAACTGCCACTGCTACCACTGCCTGAGCGCCTTCGAGCTTGAGTTCCTGGAACTCGGGTTTCACGACGTGAATGCCTGGTGTCATTGCTTTGACTGCATGCTGTTCCGCACCACGGACCTGTGGATGCGGATGCAGGAGGAGAAGAAGAGGCAGAGTGAGAAGCCGAGGAGAAGGAGAGTGGGCAAGATGAAGGCTTTGGTGGGTGTGGTGGAGAGTAATGATGGTGAGAGCTTTGAGAGTTGTATTGACGGTATGGACTTTGATGTGGAAGATGAAAGGGAGCCCAGCTCGTCGATGCCCGAAGGTGGGTTGTTTGACTGGGCCAGAGACCAGCTGAGGGCTCCTGTGGAGGAGTAGGTGAGTTTCTGTGCTCGTTCATCAAGGTAAGGACTCGTTTCATTTGTTTGCTCTACCTGCTGGCCAGGAAACGTGAAGTAAAGTCTTTGGGAGGTAGGCATCTCTGGGAGGCAAGAGTCTATGCGCGCAAGGTAAGGGATAGACTTCTGTTTTGCAGCGTAATCAACTAGACAATATGATTGTTTTCTCCTCGAAACTTTTTCTCAAGCAATTGCATATCGTGAAACTTGATACATTCATGAAATTGAGGTACTCACAATCATAAGATGCTTATGATCTTAGGAGACTCACGGAGTAGAGAAACTTGTGAACTTGAGAAATCCATGATGTTGGGAGATTCATAAGCTTGAGATACGCGCGACACTCGCAAACTCATCTTGTGACTTCAGTGACTTCAGTAAATCCCTTCTCACTTAAGAAGGACCGAATCCCAGCTCACCAACCCCACAAACCTGCAATTCTTGAAGACGCCGAGAACAGGAAGAAAGCGAAGAAACACGACCATTGAAGAATGTCAGAATATGTGGAGTAGAAGTGTCGTCGGTCAAAGGCGAGGGGCTGATAATATGGTGGTGGCCAGACTTTGCCTTCGTGAATTTGCTCGGGGAATTGATGGCCATTCGGACGCTTAAAATGCGCCAAAAACAAGGGTCTTGTCAACGAACATGGTAAAAATTTGACGAAGACGCTCAACATCCGGGTAATCTCTGCCTTATCCGGGTTGGGAGTGTACCGTTGTCCTACGTACGCAGTAGATTGAGAAGATCTTATCGTGAAGTGAAGGGAACGAGGTGAATGTTATAGAAGTGAAGAATTCGGTGAGTGAGACGAGGCGAGAAGTGAAAATGTCTCCAGGTGCAAGTGAGGTGGGCAGACCAAGAGGAAGTGAACGGATCATGTGATTAGTTACTTAGTCCGTACTGTACAACGTTAGTCTGCCGGGATTGCGAAAAGTGGAATCGCGGAGATAGTTTCATAGTCAAGCCAGCAAGGGAACGTCTGAAAACTGGACCGCCTGGAGAAGAGCCTGTGGAGACAGGCAATGGCCGTGCGAGTCGACGAAACGGTGGAGATGGGCTCATTTGAATTGAATGAAATGGCTGCGGAGGGAACTCCATATCCATATTCACCTACGACTATAATTTGCCATCCAAGAAATCCTCACTGCCATCAATCAATCCAACCCCGCAATCAACCCGTTGGGGTTGGGATTGGGATGCAAAAAAGCGCAGAAAAGTGTGGTGTGTTCTGCGCATCTGCAAATGGGAGCGCCATGGATCGGGTCGGTGAGGTCATGGGCGCAGGGATTACTAGCAGGCTACAGGCCCTGTGCCCCCCTGTATTTGGAGATTCAGCGAATGATGGAGCTTCTGGCTCGCCTACCAACCTTCCCATTTCAAGGCCGTGAGAAAGCGACGAAGCTCTATCCCGCCCCGCCCCGACTCCTTCCCTCGTGTCATGCTCTGATCTTTTTCTCTAAATATATGCATTCCCACATTACGTCTCCTTAGAAGTCCTCTTGTCTGTCCAGACCTGATACTTTTCACTCCTTCATCCTTATCAATTGACATCTGTAAGTACCTGCCCTCGTTCACCTGGTGACGCCGCTCCCCAGAATAGCTGGCTGATCATGTGGGGAAAGCTTCGAGGGAATCTGCTCCAGAGCTCCTTCCTCCAACAACAACCGCCTCAGAAAATTGCAGAAAAGTGAACCCCAGCTTCCTCTCCTTCGACAGTTCACTCATTCATTCCAACTCCCAACTATTTTGGGGAATTGAGCGTCGCGCCATAAATTTTCACGCCGTTGTCAACACGAACGTCGTCAGACCACCAAAGAGGCGTTCGCGAAAAGCAGGGACCGAAACACAATGTCTGAGGGAAACAGAGACATTCGGAACCACTATCTGTTCGAGATAGCCACTGAGGTTGCCAACCGAGGTATATTACACAGCGACCGTTGGAGAATGGCTCTGAATGGATCACTAACCATCTACAGTGGGTGGTATCTACTCAGTCATCAAATCCAAAGCTCCTGTCACCACAGCAGAGTATGGCGACAGATACACGCTTATTGGGCCACTCAACAGGGCATCCGTAAGTTTGAGCTCGCAGAAGCTCCTGCTCCTTCAATTACTGACAATCGCAGGCCGCAGTTGAAGTGGAAGCCCTTACTCCGACGAATCCCGTCCTAGCCCAGACGATCGAGTCTATGGAAGCACGAGGAATTAGCATTGTGTACGGTCGCTGGTTGATTGAGGGAGCTCCGAGAGTCATTTTGATCGATACGAAGACTGCATACCGATTCCTGGACGAGTGGAAGGCGGATCTCTGGAACACGGCGGGCATTCCATCCCCACCCGGTGACGAGGAGACAAACGAAGCAGTTGTGTTTGGTTACCTCGTCGCATGGTTCTTGGGAGAGGTAGGCGCATACCAATCTCAGTTGGGGAGTAAAAGCTGACATCCTACAGTTCGTTGCACACGAGAAGACCAAAGCCGTCATCGCACATTTCCACGAATGGCTTTCCGGTGTAGCACTTCCACTCTGCAAGAAGCGCCGAATCGATGCTACTACGATTTTCACAACCCATGCCACACTCCTCGGTCGATACCTCTGCGCCGGCTCCGTCGATTTCTACAATAACCTACAATACTTTGATGTGGATGCAGAGGCTGGCAAGCGTGGTATCTACCACAGGTATTGCATTGAACGAGCATCTGCTCACTCCTGCGATGTCTTTACCACCGTTTCCCACATCACTGCATATGAGAGCGAGCATCTTCTGAAGCGCAAGCCAGACGGTGTCCTTCCCAACGGTCTCAATGTTACCAAATTCTCGGCCATGCATGAATTCCAAAATTTACATCAACAGTCAAAGGAGAAGATCCACGATTTCGTTCGAGGCCACTTTTATGGACACAATGACTTCGACCCCGAGAATACCCTTTACTTTTTCACTGCTGGCCGATATGAGTACAGAAATAAGGGTGTGGACATGTTTATCGAATCCCTGGCACGTTTGAACCACAGACTGAAGGCTGCCGGATCGAAAATGACTGTGGTCGCATTTATTATTATGCCAGCACAAACGCAGTCATTAACGGTGGAGGCTCTGAAGGGACAGGCTGTGATCAAGTCGCTGCGGGATACAGTTGATGTTATTGAGCGCGGTGTTGGCAAGCGGATCTTTGAGAGAGCTCTCAAGTGGCACGATGGAGATCCAATGCCCGATGAGAAGGACTTAATCACCAGCCAAGACCGGATTCTCCTCCGCAGACGGTTATTTGCTATGAAGAGACATGGTCTTCCGCCGATTGTCACCCACAACATGGCCAACGATGCAGAGGATCCAATTTTGAACCAAATCCGACGAGTCCAGCTCTTCAACCACCCCTCGGACCGCGTCAAGATTGTGTTCCATCCCGAATTCTTGAACTCTGCGAACCCAGTCCTGCCAATGGATTATGATGAGTTCGTCCGAGGTACTCATCTTGGTGTTTTCTCGTCCTACTACGAGCCATGGGGATACACTCCAGCTGAATGTACGGTTATGGGTGTTCCTAGTATCACGACGAATTTATCAGGATTCGGATGCTACATGGAGGAATTGATCGAGAACTCAACAGATTACGGAATCTACATTGTGGACCGAAGAATGAAAGGTGTTGATGACTCTGTCAATCAACTCACATCGTTCATGTTCGATTTCGCAGCCAAGTCACGAAGACAACGAATCAACCAGCGAAACCGTACCGAGCGCTTGAGTGATCTTTTGGACTGGAAGAGAATGGGAATGGAATACGTGAAGGCAAGACAGTTGGCTCTCCGAAGAGCATACCCATCGTCATTCGATGGCGAGGAAGAGGACGACTTTATCCCAGGTGTCGAGCAAAAGATTTCCAGACCTTTCAGTGTTCCAGGCTCGCCGAGGGATAGGACTGGAATGATGACCCCAGGCGATTTTGCAAGTCTGCAGGAAGGCAGAGAAGGATTGAGCACGGAGGACTATGTTGCGTGGAAATTACCGTAAGTCATCTTGCAGTTGTAGTTGAGGCGTTGCTAATAATTGCTTAGTGAGGAAGAAGACCCGGAAGAGTACCCATTCCCTCTTACCTTGAGATCGAAGAAGCCTCAAGGACCGACGAGCCCGACCGAGCCAGTCATCACGAATGGCAATGGCACTGCATAATATTGATATGGTCTGGGACCGAGCTTTTGGACTGGAACGATCCTACGCTGCATTCTGGCAGAACTGGATCATGAGCGAATGGTTTTTAATGGATCGTGAAATGTGGTCGGGAATGAAAATGGAGAGGAAAGTGGAGAGATGATAGATGGCGTGCAAGCTGGAGGTATCGAGGAGCGACTCGTGGGGTGCGAACTAATCATGTACCAAGATGCCCTTTCTCTCGTTCTTGCGGTGCATTGCGGTGCGTTTAATGCATACCAACAAAGTTCGTTTACCTGGATTTGGTTCTTATATGTGCTTTTGATTTTGATATCCGTTTGCGGGATGCTTCTGATATGATGTCGTTTCAATCACATTTTTAACACAGAATTTCTGTTCTGTAGATATACTCGTGATACGGCGAAATGATTCAATTCTCTTTCTACTCTCTCACTGGCTCTCTTCCTCAAACTCCATCGGAAGAACTGCACGTGGAAGTCACGCCGCGGTGTAACCTCACCTGTAACCGAGAACCGAGCATAAACTCACAGCTTACATATCGCCGCATCAGCAGTTCACGTTCTTTGATCAGCCTCATCTACAATTCTTCAATACAGTGTTTCAAGCTGACCTTCACATTCATTTTCTCACATATTTCGATCCCTCTCATTTTACCTCGTCGACTGAGCTCGTCACGGCACAAACCCCAACTCCAACCATGGCAGCTGATCTCGACAAAATAAAAGAGACCTTGGTGGGATGTTGGACGCTGAAAAGTTTCAAAGTATTCTCAACCTCAGATCTGACAACGCCCTTATCTGATCCACATGGCAAAGAACCATTCGGTCGCGCCATATTCACTGAGCAGGGATGGTTGTCAGCAACACTCACTCCGCCTCGCCGATCGAAAGCTCTCGGCTCCAAGGGTGGCACACAACCTCCAACGGAAGGCAGGGGCGCAGACTGGATTACGGCTAGTGATGAAGATATTGCTTTTGCGGCGAGGGGGTTCACGACATACATGGGCCCGTTTGAATTATATGAAGAAAACAACGAAATCATAAGTCAATGCTCGGTTCACATCTCGCTTGACCCGTCGTGGATCGGCACAGAGCAGAGGAGGAAAGTTACTCTTGAGGAGAGGGATGGGAAAACGTATTTGACGTTGAGGCCGGTGCAGGAGTTGGTTTTGCCTGTACGTTTGATTTTCTTTTTTGATAGAGGTGGGGTGTGGTTAGTGTTGGGAGGTGTGAGGATGGTGTGGAGTTGGGCTAATATGTGAGATAGAATGGCATGAAAACGCTGGGCGTGCTGGAGTGGGAGAACTTGCCGAATCCGGAGACTGGTACGGAGGGAGTTGGGAAGTCGAGGATTTGAGCGTAGTGAGGGGCTTAAGCTTGGGAGTTGGCTAGTTGAGTATGGCGATTCGTGTTCGCGAGAATCAGAAGAGAGGAGGAACACTGCACTGTCTTGGAGAAAAGAGTGGGACAAATGTGGATTTTAAGTGTTTTTGGCACCAAAGATGTTTTGGCGTCTGAGATGATTCGGATTTGAGATGATTTGGATTCTGGGATATTCTGGAGTATGAGAAACGCCTCATCCTTAGAATGCTAGATATGCGTCACCCCATAACACTTTCTTCATCCGTTATTTTGCACTATGCCTAGTTGTAAATGTTTCATAGTTCAAAGTATGTTCGTTGAAGGGCATTTTCTATTTCCTGCCGCTTTTGGCAGGAGAATATCAATAATTGATCTTTATCTCTAGTAAGGATTGCTACTAGGGATAAAGAAGCTCATCAAATGCTTCACATCAGTTCTCGTGTATACATTTTCTTTACCTCTGGTGCGTAGCCGGCTGAATACTCCATCTATAAAAGAGCAAGCGGAACCCACCCTCCCCATTTCCTTTGAATACATGCCCCAAAAAACCACAAAAATAACAATTTAGTGTCGAGTCTGGGATTCGAACCCAGGATCCTCCGTAGTCTCAGGCTAGGGGGCCAGGGGCTGAGAGAGCAAAGTAAGAAGCCTATATACCTTCTCGGGCTCATTATGATACGGATGTCTTGCCACTAGACCAACTCGACTTTTGTGCTACTTCACCACCTAGCCATCAGGCTTTGCTTTGTTGTGATGAATGGCTTATTTGGATATTTAAGGCTATGCCGAGGTGGAGGATGAGAAGGTGCTCGAGCGAGCAATTGCGTGAACAGGAGAGATCGACCTTGCTGACGTAACATACTACTCTTTATTTCTCAAACTCTGGCATGTCTGGTTAAAATTTCTAAAACTCATAAAACGTTCTTTGAGGCTCAAGAAATGTTCACATCCACAAGGCCCTTGTCAAAAGCCAAAGGCTGCTTTCCCTTGAATACTTTCCCAATCAGTCACCACTGTACCATCAAATCAATGAGTCAAATAGGAGCTGACTCCAAAGAAAATCCAGAAAGCACCATAGCCCAAGAGAAATATTAACATTGGATGAATGCCCTAAGCCATTCAAGCTCGTCGACATCGACGTCAAGTCCCAGCAGAACTGACACTGAAGTGTGCATTTGACTCAGGTAGAGCGGCACCATGGAGCTCCAATGCGTCTGCACGATGTACACCATTCACTCCTGGCTTTGGAGCATAATATCCTTGCTGGTTGTAGTGTGTATCCACCGGCTTCTCATATATCTCATTTCCTCCAGTCTCGTGCACAGTCTTTTCTCCTCTCATCCACCTCCGGCGAAGGAAAAACAGAGCCAGTCCAATAAGTGCAATGCCAGCGATTGACCCAACGACCGCACCAGCAATGGTGCCTTTGTTTGAAGATGCTGGAGCTGGCGTAGCTGAGGCCGTGATCGTGCTTGATGGTGCTACCACAGTTGTCGTACCTTCGCATAAATACGCCGTGACGATCATCGTTGAAGTCCCGGAAAACTGCATCGAGGTGACAGTGGAGGTTCCGGTGCTAGTCAGAATGACTGTAGGCAATAACGAGGACCCAGCTCTCTAAGCATCCATTAGCAAGAGCGTTCTACTAGAGGGCTAACAGTGCGCGAGTATACCTTCAATTTACAAGCGCTTACTGAACTTGTAACAGTAGTAACAGAAGCTTGAGTTACCGTGACAGTAGTCACCGTTGTTGTAGGGACTATGAACGCAGATTGAAAGGCCCAATGCTGGCCTGAGAATAACGTGGAACTTGCTCCGTTCGTATCGTTATTCGCATTCAAGAAGAGCGAATAGGTGTTGCCGTCAACATCGAGATTCTTCTTGTACATGTTGCTGAATATTCCATATGTGCCATCTATCTGGCTTTTGAGGTCCCAAACCTGGCTATTGGATCCATTGGTAACATCTGGGTTTCCCCAGATGCTATTTCCGTCTGTATCCAGAACGGCAGCTCCGTCTCGTGTATAGAAACCTTCAAGACAGGAAGGTCAGCATAATCTCATCGAGAAAGTCTCAAGAATATGTTCATGAGAATAAACTAAATCAACTCTTTAGGATGGTGTTAAAGTGAGCTACAGCACATAAGGTGGAGCATCTTCGGAATTGAGGTTGGAAGACAAAGAGCCCAATTGTACTTACGTACAGGGTTTTCGTTGGTTGTCGAACTTACATTCCATCGGTCATGCTCTTCTTCTCCATAGCTGTGTTGCATGCTGCAATTGTAACCGGCAGAACAGGTGAAGTAATAATTGCTCGCCTCAAGGGAGCTCATCACATAGCTGTCCTCATTGAAAAGTATCGTGTCCAATAATTGGGCACGAGCAACCGGGTAAAGAGCCAGAAGGATAATTAGAGGAATTAAATAAGCCAACATTGTAGCAAAAGAAACAATTCGATCAGAAAGCCGAATTGCCAAGAATCAGTTCAGATAATAGGTACAAGCGACAAATTCGTCAAGCTAAAGATTCGATGAAACTGCAAGGGGATTCTTCCTTGAGAGTTAGGCATGAGACATCTTATGGAATGTGCGGATGGCACTCTCATATCACACCTCGAATTCACAGCCCCACAAGTCCCAGGGAGAAAGAGGCTTGAATGGACCTCTCCGAAGCCACTCTCTCAGCTAGTGCCCTGCACGTCGGATCCTTCTGCATGTTTCAGCGCAACCATAGGCTAGCTGCAATACACCTCGAACTAAATCAAGAAAAAGAAATCAGAGAAGGCAATGAAACGTCGCTATCTCGTATTAAGGCGGCAGTGATCACCTTTTCCCCACATAATTTGGCTTGCTGTTGGTTCCGAGAATTGGGGGCTGCAGCGCGCTTCATGAGCAGAAAAACAGAGTTAAATTGAAAAAGAAGCGTAATAATAGAGGTGGCAAAGCCATTCAGGCGTTGAGGCTGGCGACTAGAGAAGTCTGGGGACGGGTAGAATGAAACTTTTGTGTGGGGGTGGGGAAAGGCATGAGGCTGTGATTAACTTGACCCAACATGCGATGATCATGTAAAGCAAGATAACATGGGAAGCTTCAACGTTTACGTCTAATTATCTTCAAACCGATTGATAATATGAACAATTCATTCAAGCAAACAGCGAATCGAAGTGGGCACTAGACCAGACTCCGAAGGGAAAAGAAACTCCACGGGATTCAGAGGGTCGATCTACAACAAATTACCAGAGCCTCGCTGTGCCTCACCAGCGCATGCACTGCACGCAGCTACGAGAACGGATCAACGCTTCTTACGTTCGTGGATTTCTCTGATTCTCGGGCACTGCCCCGCCTGAGGCAAAGCCCATTCTTGAACAGAAGCGAATAAGGTTCTGTCACACTATTGTACAACCTCACTTGTCCCGTAGTCTGCATTCCACGGTATCTTCTCCCAGCATCAAACCGGCTCCACCGCTCTCTTTCACCAACAAGAGTCCAGTGGAGACCACTTTTCCATGAGAATTGGAACACCATACGGCTCTGACATACGACTAACATCGCTGCAAGAGTATTACACCTTCGATATTCCGCAGCAAAGCACAAGAAAATAAAAAATCCCCCGCACTGAGGCAGGCACAAACCTGGCGCCTCTTCTGATCCACCATATTGTCACTCTGGTTATGACCTGTGCCTCGATGTTTCGATTTACCCAGGAAGCCGATGTGACAATATGTCGATACAAGATCCTCTCATCACGAAAGTACTTCTTCCCCATTTGGGTAATACCATCTCTTAGTTTTTCGTCTCCTTCACTATCAATACACCAGACCTCGGGAAGGAGGAGAGAAGTGTGATGACCCGGGCGAGGCTTGTAGTGGCTTTTGAAGAGTTCGATGAGTCTTTCGATTGCCTCAATATTGTCATCATTCATCGTTCGAGAGATGAGGAGAATATCAGATTGAGAAAGCTTCTCCACCACACCTTCGGATGCTCCGTCTGATAACTCAGAGTGGAATTGAAGTTCATCGACCGAAGCAACTTCTTCCCTCTGCAACGCTCTTATTAGAGCATTACTGAAAGCATCGCCTCCATTGACCATGGTGACTCGACGCGAGCGTAAAGAATACGAAGTCCCGAGAACCCAATCGAATACCTTGAATGAAGAGCTGATGTAGGAAGATGGATCAACGTGGTGTAGAGCGTGATACTCTGGTCCCACCAGGAAGGAATTCGGATCCTTAGGCACGCCGTTCGGGTATGGCTTGTGATTCGAGTCGCGACCGTCAAGGTATCCTACCACCAGTTCTCGAATGACCTCGAATATGAGCATGAGATGAAAGAGTTCAGACGATAGCAGGCCTGGTCCAGTAAGACAGAGGCCTTGGGCGATGCGATAGCCGATCCATGTTCCAAGGAGTTGTGCTGAGAGTTCCAGAGGAAGCTCCAAGACGAGATTCAAGAGACGATATCTCTCGTTGAACTGGAGACGGCGGTTGAAGTAGAGATGATGGACTTCATGCAGGTATCCGATGTGACGTAGTATTCGGTGATGGGACTTGGAAAACTTGTGGAGCAGGTAATGGATGACGTCAAACACCAAAGAGCCCATGAAGTAGAGCCATATAGCAGATGCCAGTACGACGGGTGGCGAAGAGCTGGTTAGAGCTCGCAAGGTGTAGGCCCAAATCTGCTTGGCATCCTTGATAAGTCTTTCTTGTATGCTGCAAGTCCGTTCCGGTGTCGATGCCCCTTTCGTTCTCGATATTTCTGCTGTGAGCGAAGATTGGGGTGGGCTCAAACTTTCTTCGACAGTGACCCAACTTGGCGTCTCATTCTGTGGAATGCGTCTTATGCTGTTCGGTATTGCCGGTATCTGTCCAGCTATCAAAGACGTGCATCCGGATTCCGAACGATAGAAACATACCTCAACCTCTGGCGTTTCCAAGATTGCAAGGCACACATTGTCCGCAGATAAAGAGTATGAAGACAGGCCTTCAAGAGTGCAGTATTCAAGCCCTAAGGTAGGCATCATCATCTTGGTTGACTGGCTTGACGGTAGCCAGGTCTCAAAGTTTGCAGCAGTCTAACGGTGGTCAAGCAAAAAAGTTGGGTCTCCAGATAGAACCACAAGACTCAAGGCAAGTATTGTGATACGATCGGTAGCCAGAAAAGGGCTGGTTGAATTTCGAAGCTGCGAGATATATTGAGACTGAGACGTGTAGTAGGTGAAAGAGAGTCGACGAGGAGGTGCTCTTTGTTCGGACATCTTTCCTGATGAACGTTTCGAGCCTTATAGGCACAACCATTCTCATTTCCAGTCCCAGAAATAGCAGACTGAGCTTTTTGACCTCGCCATCGTATATCCGCGTACTTTCGTTTGAAGATACGATGAGAAAGCCTCGAGTCACGTGTGTCCGTCTGAAATCTTCCGAGAGGACCCCTGAACGAAGCCCTTTTCGCTGAGGTAAGCTCGCAAAAAGCTTGGATACTCGCTGAAGACGAGGCGCAGTCACAAAAGGAACTGCGGACCGGATAGAAACCTCAATCATTGGAGTGAATGATCTCCCGCATTCACTGAAGAGATTACTTTAAAAGCTTAATTCTCTTGGACTCGTCAGCTCGTCTGGTGTCCTGCCTAGAAGGGGCAAATACCTCAAGAAGATTCGGTGAGACTTGGACCATTCCCATGGATTTAGCACAGCCATCCTGGCGCGAGCGTATTGCTCGTACGGACAAACCTCGAAGGGAGTGTTCAATTCGCATTCGGAGAGTGGAAGGCCGGATCTGTGTGTTCGGAACTGATATTCAAAGTGTAGTAACCAGGATTAACGTTGGAATCGAATAGTGTGGACGTCCGGCGATCCGGTTTTGTCGTGGGAGTTACGACACGTCCTCCCGTGGGGATTGTCTTCGACATAGACTAGTGGTATTGGGTGAGCCCGGGCATAGTAAAAGGGGGAGTGGTGCAGTAGGGGTTCGTTCATTCCTTCCTCGCCGATTCTCGTTGGTTTACACCACCCCCCC
>AYLM01000567.1:0-31272 GCA_001625345.1 Cairneyella variabilis | reverse complement strand
GGGTTAACGTGCTGCTTGGAGTTGTTGAACGATCCAAAATGTGGCGTGGGTGAGAGTGTATCTGTAGACAATCAGTCAACCTTATTCAGATGTGAGTAAGAATGTGGATCTGGGGTTGAGGATGAGTGGATGAGGCGGAGAGTTATGTCGACGTACGGTTTAGGGACGTGGATGGGACGATCAGAGACTGCGTCTATGGACAGAACTTCTTGTAGAGCTTCGGCATCGTGTTCTTCGAATCTGGTGAGGAAGTATTCTTCTTCACCTGGGATATCCGCTTGATGAACTGGCTTAGGGAGCTGTCTGAACGTAAAATTAGTAAAAACAATCGAGGTTCTTGGTGTATTGATTTACTCAAGTCCATTGTGAAAGAAGCCAAAGGCTAAATTGGAGAATACGGATGACGTTGAACTTTGAATTTGAACTTGAATCAGAAAGATCGGGGGGCTTTATAGACCTTGGCTATGGTTGTGTCACGGGAGCTCCAGAGCAGCTGAATGAGTTTTGTCAGCCTGGAGAAAGTTGCAGCGCTGTTACATACAATCAATTTCACATACAACGCAAACAACCCTTCACTGGTAGAATCTTCAAAGCGACCAGCTAATTTAATGCGATGAATGAATTATGGGAAGGAGATTCAAGGGGATTGGTCAATCAAACTGCTTGGCTTATCAGCTGGCGCCACCTCGAGCCCCAGGGAAACGTCGTCTCACTTGTCTCTTGCGCCTAGGGGTTTTTTAACTATTTTATTGTACTCAACTCTACTCCATACAATACGTATCTGAATCCTTAAACGCCATGATACATTCCCTCCTTCGCAGGTACCATCCTTTACTCCAACACAAAACCAACAATATGCGCGAAAGGGAACCAGACCATGCTGATAACCCTGAAAAGTAGAGTACTTGAACAAGAAGAGATCCTTGCCGGAACGAAAATACAAGAAATGAATCGGCTTTTGTGTGAAAGAGCGCGGGAAAGTCGGTTCGTCGTCGAGACATCCATTGCGGTCATAATCATCATCAGAAGCATTGCTCATGACCTTCGTGGTTCGTCGCTAAAACCAACAGAGAGAAAGCAGCAGGCAAGTCTATATGAGTTTGATGAAAATGATCGAGGGGGCCGCAGCGTCAAAAGAATGAAAAGTGGATTTTAGAAAGCGTCCTCGTCGGTCCAGTTGGCTTCGCTACCGGATGGGATTCGATTGCCTTGGGCGTCTGTGAGGCCAGCACGTGCGCCGTATGGAGGAATCCCCTTCTGCTTCTTCATATCGCCGCCACGAGGATGATAGTCTTCAGGAGTAAAACGCTTCCCACGAGCAGCAGCAGCTCTAAGTTTTGCGTAGTAGGCATCGGAAGCATCAAGCTCAGGTTCGGAGTCATCCTCGATGGTCTGCCAATTCTCTGAACCCGAGACTGCCGTGTTATTTGAGGTATTCGAGATTTGACGGCTGGGAGGTGCCATATTGCAGGATGAGGACATTGGAGCATCTCGTTCGTTTAGGCGCATGGAGGACTTGAGTTCATGATATGACTGGGGTCGGCGTTGCTCACGTTGCTCACGCGTGGACGGGTAATTCTCTCCATAAGGGTAGGCGTGCTTAGATTCTCCATCATAGAAGGCATCCTCTGGCTCAACATGACGAACACTGCCACTCGATGCGACACTCTCAGCGCGGTAGCGATCGGAAGAGGGCAGAGGGGTAGGTGCAGGGGGAGGAACGAAGAGGTCTCTCATCTTTGGTGGCGGAGCTCTGGGCGGGGGTCCCATCTTTCCGCGAATAGTGCTAGTATCATGAGTTCGTCGCTCTGGCGAGTTGCCACCGTGGTTGAGATTCGAGAGCGGAGCTCGGGCAGGAATCTTTGAGGGAGACAGCTTTGCTTGAGACACTGAATTGGCAAGTGGGTTGCGTCTCAAAGTACCTCCTCCAGGAGGTGCAGTAGGTGTCTTGGCTCCAGTCCTAGGAGGCGGTGCCTTGGCGACACTGTTTGCGCGACTGGGTGCAGCCAATGCTGATTTAGGAGCATTCTTAGATACGGATGGTGGTGGACCTGCAGGTGTCTTGGATCGGGGACCAGGAATAGTCTTTGCCTCGGAAGCTTCAAGTTCGTCTAGATATCTCTCTCCGTGAACCAAAAATGGTCGACCATACTCATCCTCCCACTTCTCCAGCACCTTTCTCAACTGGGCTGCAATCTTGGGCAGATCCTTTGCGATTCGCTTTCTCATTTTCTCCTCTCTCAACAAACGAGTTGGATCTCGCTTCTCGCCCTTCTGTCCACGACCCAAGAGACGAGATGCATCCTGGCTAGACGCTTGAAGATCATCACGATCCTTGACAAGAGATCGGTGTTGTTCAATCAGAGCGAGAGTTGGTGCACGTTGTTCCTTGAGAGCCTCCAGTCGACTGATTTCCTGTTCGTGTGCCTCAAGAAGCGCATCACTGTAAACATCAGAGAATGCCGGGGTAAATTCCAGCATCTCCTCCTCCGAGAAAAAGAGGCCATCCCAGAGTTCTTGAAGCTTGTATCGGGCATCCTCGACAAACAAATGAAGATTCTGTCTCTTGAGCTCGTTCAATCTTGACAACTCATCCTCAAATTCGTTGATCTGACGAACACCACAGCCTCGGTTGCTGTTCAAGAACTTCTTTCTCTCATGTTCCTCAACACCTAGGCGCTCCCAGAGTCCTTCAACAGTGGCCTTGAGATCCTTGAGACGCTTCTCGCGCGACTTCTTCTCATCCGCAAGCTTGTCTCGCTTTGCCCGCAATCTAGCGATATCTTCCTCATGTAGACCAAGTTGTTCGGGAGAATCACGGTAGTTCTTAACAACCATCGCGTCGGTCTGTGCTTGAGGTGTGCCGAGTTCAGCCCAAAGTTGGATGATGTGCTCAGAAAGCGCCTTGACAGTTGCGACACGGCGGGTGTATTCCTCGTAAACGCGAGTGAACTCATCGTCAAGTGCAGTGACATATGAAGGCGAGAGGTCGAAAGTAGGTGGAATACTAGCATTCGGCGCGGTAGGAGGGAGGGTGATCTTGATGAAGGATGATTCGAGATGAGATGAGTAGGATTCGAGAGCTTGGACGAGTTCTGCAAGCACTTAGTAGGAACGGGTGGGGTACCAGCAAAGAAAAACACGTACTCTTGACTTGTTCGAACCGCTCCTTATGTAATTTAGAAATTTGTTGATGCTTTTCCTTCAAGCATTGCAAGCAGCGCGTCAACGGGTAGGTGACCTTGAGATCCTCGTCCTCTGCCTCATATTCATGGCGTGCCTTGCTGTCGTCTAGCGAAGCCTCCATCTGCTTGATAGTAGTAGTGATACGCTTGGCTTCGTCTAGCATCTCATTCTTTTCGGAAGTAACTAGTCGTACTTGGTCTTGTAGGGTCTGGGATAGTGCTGCGAACAACTATATCGAGTTAGATATAAACATCATTTATGAATATTATACTTGCCTCCGCCTCGCGAGTATCACGGTCATGGTCAGGGACTCCAATCTCGTCAAAGAGCCCATGGAGCTGAACAATAATATTCGACACCTGTGTGGTCAAGTAGCTTGAATCCATGACGGGCAATTATAATTGATCGCGTGAAATCAATTTTGACTCTGCAGTGACTTCGAGTAAGTATCTTTGATGTATCGAGTAATGACCTAATGGCAAGTCGAGCTGGTGGTTGAGCAGTTGGAGGGGTTCAGCAGTGATCAAGACGTGATCGCGACTGCGAAACCTCTAATGGAGTTATTGCACAGCTCATCAATGAGTGTATGGATGCAAGTCGCGTTCTTGAGAAGATGTACTGTATTCCTGACTTGGTGGTGTAAGGGCTTTCGAAGGATCGCCGAAATAAACCGCGATATTTTGAACCGTTGATATGGCAACCTTAGCAAACGGTGGGTTTCACGCTAAAAACCCCGCGTCGACCGCCACAAGGACCAAGCTTCCGACCCGACGGTGAAAACGATCTACAAGGCTGCAACCTCGCAATCTTGAGTGCATGCAGACCACAACGTCAACTTCAACCCATCTTTTGTAGAATTGACGACTTCGAACAGTCATCATGGATACTGCATACAAGACGTGGGGTAAAACACCCTCTCTCACATAGCTGTTCATGAGCTCCATTTACTAATCTTATCGATAATAGAGCTCGACAACAATATCCAGCTGGTTGATCCCCAGCGAGATGCCCTCTACACCTATGATTCCGCAGAGCAAAAAGCCATCGGCGACGCCAAGCCATGGAGAACCAATCCTCATCACTTCAAGAACGTCCGAATATCAGCTGTTGCTCTGTTGAAGATGGTCATGCATGCACGGTCTGGTGGATCCCTCGAAGTCATGGGCTTGATGCAGGGAAAGATTGCTGGAGACACGTTCATTGTGACCGACGCTTTTAGACTGCCTGTTGAAGGTACGGAGACCAGAGTTAACGCTCAGGAGGAAGCAAACGAATACATGGTGGGCTACCTGCAAGCTTGCCGTGATCAAGGCAAGCTGGAGAACGCTGTGGGATGGTATCACAGTCACCCTGGCTATGGTTGCTGGCTCAGTGGTATTGACGTCAGCACGCAATCTACACAACAAACTTTCTCTGACCCCTTCCTTGCCGTCGTCATCGACCCCGACCGTACCATCTCCGCCGGGAAAGTCGAAATCGGAGCCTTCAGAACATACCCAGATGATTACAAGCCTTCTGAGAGCGCATCAGGCGACGGATATCAGACCATTCCTCTGGCGAAGATCGAGGATTTTGGTGCCCATAGCAGCCGCTACTATTCTCTCGAAGTTTCTCACTTTAAAAGCTCACTCGACACACATCTTCTAGAACTCTTATGGAACAAATACTGGGTACAGACACTCAGCCAAAGCCCGCTGTTCACCAATCGTGAGTACAGCAGCAAGCAGATGCTCGATCTAAGCTCCAAGATTAGGGCGGCAGGGACAAATATTTCGCGTATGAGCCGCACACAAATGATGGGGGTAGGACCTGCTAAGATTACGGATCAGCAGCTGGAGAAGGTAGTGAGAGACAGTAAGAAGATTGCTGGCGAGGAGGTGACGGGCCTGTTGGCTGGAGAGGTCAAGGCAAAGCTTTTCAATGGTCTTGGCGAGGCCTCGAAAAAGGAAGAGGCGCTGGCCGCTGCTCCGATCCCTGATGAGCCTGTTCAATCGGTTGAGGTTGAGTCTTGAGGGTATGCTTGATGGGCGTTGGGGAGGCACTTTCAACGAGCAGCAGCATAAGATCTGGAAACTCTAGAGCATTGCTTGGCGCACCTACAAAATGGCGTTTGGAAGATGAATGACGAAATAGACACAACAGTCGAGGAATGAAAACAACAACGATATGATCTCGAGAGCTGTCTTCCAAGCATCCGTTTTCCTTGGCTTGATCTTCCTTCTCTTCCCGTAAAAAAGCAGGCTCAGAGTTCCATTTCTTATTGATTCCTACCGAAATGGGCAGATGGCTATCGCGCTCTTCTGATCTCGGGAGGTGAATATTTTTATTCAGTGGTAAAATGCCCAGTAGGCAGCTGCAGCATATACCTTTTTGTCCATACTGCAAGTTGTTACTCGGTGTATTGTATAGAGATGCTTTCGTTACGTTACGTTCCAGTGGTGAACCTCTCATCACATTCCTTCCGCCTATGTTATTGTACTATGCTAGAACTAGCAGCTCTAATCCATGTACAAGTACACCAATACCTTACAAGCTAGTCTACACCACACTTGATCTCAATCCACCTCGTTCTGGGGAACAGCATCAGAACTCTTCCCATGCTCCTCTAACACTCTTTCAGCAACCAGCAGCCGCCTCTCCGCCTCTTCCTTTCCCAATATCCTCATCGTCTCCGCAGCCATTGGCCCCGGCTTGCCGGCTGAGATCGCCCATCTCAAATACTGATGCACCAATTTACTCCAGCTTTTCCTCACCAGACTTTCCCAATCTTGGCCTTCCCATTCCTGTTGCCGAGCCTCGTCAAGCTCATCCAAAGTCATGGCAACCCCTTGCTCCACCACCCAGTCCACTCTCTGCCTCAATCCCTGCGTAGTCCATTCTGCGGCAGGCAGGCCACAGATAGACTGCATGAGCGTGAGCTGCAGCGAAGGCATTGAGACAGAATAGTTGGCTCCTTTGGGGACTTTGTGGAGGTTGAGAGCTGGAACCGTAGACTGCAAGGATTTTGTCGAGGGAGCGACGAGGAAGTAGATGTTGCGGATTGTCCACTCGGTTGGACTCGTGTAGTTCTGTGCATCTGCTTTGAGAAGTTCATAGATGTATTCTTCTCGAAATGAGCCTTTGGCAATAGAGTCGTAGAACGAGAGGTCTTCCGTTAAGGCACGTTTGTCGAGGAGTTGGACAATGGGCTTCACGGCTAGCTCATAGAGGGGATTATCCTGCATTTTGGTGTTAGGGAGGGAGGCGTAGCGCACGGTATGTTTGCGTTGGATGAACCAGAGCTTTTCGAAAGCAACGACTGTGTCGCCTCTGGTGTACTTCATGCTTGCGGCTCTTATGAGGTCCTCCATGAGCATCAGATCAGATCCTTGTGTATGAGACCATCCAAGCAACGCAACGAAGTTTGTAAGGGCTTCTGGGAAGATGCCCTTCTTACGCCAAGTTGAGATATCGATCGAGCCTGTTCTCTTGCTCAATTTTTGCCTCTCTTTGTCTAGAAGAAGACCAACGTGAGCAAATTTTGGTGGCTCCCATCCGAATGCTTCATACATGGCAAGATGTTTTGGTGTGGACGACATCCATTCCGCGCCCCGAATAACATGGGTGATCTTCATGAGATGGTCATCCACAACGTTGGCGAGATGGTATGTCGGAAAGCCATCGGACTTGAGGAGGATAGGATCCTCAAATGATCCAAGTACCAGTTTCTGAGCTGCCCCTGTGGAAAACTCGTGTCGTTGCCGGACAAGACCATACACTAAGTCATTGAAGACGGGGTATCTCTCTGGCACCTTGAGCCGAATAACATGAGCCTCTCCTTGCCTGGCCCGTTGGTCAGATTCTTCCTTTGAAACATGCGTGCATGTTCTATCGTAGTCTGGTGGTAGTCCCAATTTCATCCGATATTGGGCTAAGGAATGAAGCCTTTCTGGTGTACAGAAGCATCTGTATGCAGAGCCAGAACCGAGGAGCTGCTCTGCATGCTCTCGATATATCGCTGTCCTTTGTGACTATTTGAACATCAGCTATGAAATGCAAAATATAGGTTTGACCTACCTGCTTGTATGGGCCATAAGGGCCGTCTACTTCCGGACCTACTAATATTAGTCACGAACTTAATAGAAACAGTCAGAGTTTCAACCTTCATCCCATTGAATGCCCGCCCAGTTCAGATCTTCAAATAGTCTTTCCTCGGCACCCGGTACTGTCCTTTTCTTTTTTGGGTCAGTATATTTCGGATGAAAAGGGAGGCCGACATAGTCACCTGATCAGTATCTTCAATCCGTAGCAGAAATTGGCCTCCTGTAGCTTTCGCCACTAAATAGTTGAACAAGGCTGTTCTCAGAGAGCCGAGATGAAGGTAGCCGGTTGGCGAAGGAGCAAAACGTGTTCTGGCTGGACCACCGTTTTGAAGTTCTTGCGAGGCTCTTGATGGAATGTATGTCCCATTAGTGTGAGAGCGTGTGCTTTGTTTGATAATACGACAGGAATCGCAAATCCATCGAGATGCAGGTGTCCTTCTCGCATTTGATAACAACAGCTGCATACTTCTACAAGTCTCCCAGGAATTCAAGAATCATAATTTGTCCTTGAAGATATTGTACTAGTTTCGTCTCCTGTGGCTGTGAGGCTTTTGCAGTCCGAGCGCCTCTTGCCGCCAAAAGAACCAAAGCCCGCTAAGATAAAATCGATAAAATCGTCAACACAGAAACGATTAGATCTCCTTCGAACAAACCTAACAAATCGCCCCACCTCGTCTCTTTCGCGCATTCTGCAGGTCGATTCAAGGATATCAAATGAGAACGGTATCTGTTGTTAAAGAATTATCGCGAAAATCTTGCGATTTGAGTCTCTCTCCTAATTGTCAGCATCATGGCTTCCAATGGAGCAACCGAGGAAGTCGATCTCTATGGTGAGTAACACAATGAGGATACTGAGGCATAATTCTAATACACACAAGAGATCCTAGGAATTTCCAAGTCCGCCAGCAAATCTGAGATAAAGAAAGCATATCACAAGGTCCAAATTCCCCTCAGCCTTATATTTACATGTGCTGACGTCTTCTAGGCAGCTCTTCAGCATCACCCAGATAAAGTTGCAGAAGATCAAAGAGAGGAGTCTGAATTGAAGTTCAAGGCTGCCAGTCAAGCATATGAGATTTTGCACGATGAGGAGAAGCGCCATCTCTATGATACGCACGGCATGGCCGCCTTCGATCCAAGCAAAGGTGGTGGGATGGGTGGCGGGGTAGACTTGGACGATATTTTGGCGCAGATGTTCGGCATGGGAGGTGGTATGCCAGGAATGCCCCCGGGATTCGGTGGAGAGGGCGGTATCCCAAGTCGACCTCGAAGAGGAAGAGATGAGGAACAGAAGTACGAAGTCACGTTGGAGGAGCTTTATAAGGGCAAGACTGTGAAGTTTGCCAGCACCAAGAACATCATCTGCAGTCATTGCAAGGGCACTGGCGGAAAAGAGAAGGCAAAGTCTCAAATCTGCGAGAGATGCAAGGGCAATGGTACTACCGTTGGACTGCGATCTGTTGGGCCAGGACTCGTCACGCAGCAGACAATGCTCTGTGACAATTGCAATGGCACAGGCAAGATCTTCAAAGAGAAGGATAGATGCAAGAAGTGCAAGGGGAAGCGAACAACTTCGGAGAAGAAGGTGCTGGAGATTTACATCCCAAGAGGTGCTCGGGAGGGTGAGCGAATCGTTCTTGAAGGCGAGGCAGACCAAGTACCAGACCAGATCCCAGGAGATATTGTCTTCACACTGGTCGAGGAGGACCACGAGATTTTCCAGAGAGCTGGTGATGATTTGTCGGCGGAATTGACGGTCACTCTGGCTGAGGCTCTCACGGGCTTCTCAAGGGTAGTCTTGAAGCATCTCGACGGACGTGGCATCCACCTTCAGCATCCCCAAGGAAAGGTGCTGAGACCGGGCCAGATTCTCAAGGTTCCTGGCGAGGGTATGCCCGTAAAGAAGAGTGATTTGAAGGGAGATCTGTATTTGTTGGTCAAGGTTGAATTCCCGGAGAATGGTTTCACTGATGATGCCGCGGCTTTCGAGAGTCTTAAGAGCATTCTTCCCAAACCAGAGCCCGAGATTGAAGCTACTGATATCGATGAGGTTGAGTACGAGTCTGATGCTGATATTGAAGATGTAAGTTGTTTCCATCCTTCCTCCCGAATATTACTAACATACCCAGTTCGGTGCCAACTCAGGAGACCCACGTGCCGGTGGTGGATGGGAGGACGAAGATGAGGAAGAGGGAGGACCAGCGCAGTGCGCCCAACAATAATGTCAGATAGATGACTTGATGATCACGCAGCGAGTTTATTTTGGTAGGAGCAATTGACGGCATTGACATAGACCGAGCCATGGTTGGTCGTCAATGCTTTTGTTATGGGTATGGGTCTTCAGACGTAGATTTGGGAGACCAGTAAAATAATGGCGCTGTTCAACTCATAAGTTCTGCCACTCACCACCGTGTGTCTCCCATTGGATTTATCAAGTTGAAAAAAGGGGGTTTTCGTTTTGGAGCTGCAACCACGTGATCCTGCGCTAAGCTTAGCCTGGGGGTGTGATTGGCTCGCTAGGGCCGCACAACGAGAATCTGAGAAAAGTTCGTGGATTTTCGACTTCACGATTCAACGATCGCGACAACGACTCTCGACGACCAACACAACAGACTACTGCCAAGATGTCGTCCAACAGACTCACCTACAGACGCCGCAACCCGTAAGCTCTATCTGCGATATAGAAGGTGGCTCAGGATGTTAATATTTGCAGATACAACACCAAATCCAACAAGGTTCGCGTCATCAAGACTCCCGGCGGTGAACTTCGATACCTTCACATCAAGAAAGCGGGTACTGCGCCCAAGTGCGGAGACTGCGGTATCAAGTTGCCTGGTGTAAGTGGTTTCCAATGCGCTTGTTTGGTATTGGGGTGGAATGGACGACGAAGTTGAAGAGAGATGGAGGCATTCGAGACGGAAGAAAAGTCATGGACACACGATGGAAATCAGGGAGCATCTGCTACGAGCAGCTTGGAAGGACTGTGACCTAAGCGCCTGCTATCCTGGAGATGGAATTGCTCCTCGAATGGTCATGGTTCATTAATTACAGATGCTGACATACTCTTGCTACAGATCCCAGCCCTCCGACCTCGCGAATACTCACAAATCTCCCGACCAAAGAAGACCGTCCAGCGTGCCTACGGAGGATCGAGATGTGCAAACTGCGTTCGGGATCGTATCGTCAGAGCTTTTTTGATTGAGGAGCAGAAGATCGTCAAGAAGGTGCTCAAGGAGTCTCAACAAAAGAAGCGCTAAAGGGAGGTCGTTGACATGGTTGCTCTGCTTTGGGTTGTTTGAACTGGGCGGGTTCGAGTGGGACGGCGTGCATAAACAGCAGGAATTAGCTGTACCTATCTCTGGACTTCCTTCTACGAATTTCATGAGACTCGATTGCTCGGCAGTCACTGGCCTTTCCAAATTCCCAAGCCTTCCATGTGATGGACCTCACTGGTTCGGAAATTGTGAAGGACTTGAAGCATTTTTGATGTGGAGAGATGTGGTTCGAAGCAGGAGATATCCAGAAGAGTTTCTAAGACCTTATACTCTCTCCATTGTACTGGTCAACGGCAAAGGCAATGGTCGATTCGCCGCGCTTTCCATGGCTCGAGAGGTTGTCAAGTGTCACCCTGGTCCAAGGCTAGGTGCATGGAGCTATTTGAGAGTCTCTCTATATGCTATGTAACTTTCACCAGTCCCATTTAGTTGAGCAGCCCTACCAGCATTTCTCTTCTACGGCACAAGTATGATTTCAGTAACCTCCGATGAGTTGGTTGGATACGGCTAGAGAGATGTCAGAACATACTCTAAAACTATTATTGATTCACAGTTCCTTTTTGTGATTTCAACACTCCTGAGAACCTTGCAGCAAACAGAACTCATTCTTGTATTCCTGAGCCCTGATTCGTCCCTTTCCTTCTGAACCTTGAAAAGCCTATCACCTCGTGACTGTTTTCGTCATGCCCCGATAAGGATTCTCGTCGATCTCGTTGGGCACTCTTAGTCAAACATGTCTTGAACACGAACACTTACACACGCATAATCCGAGAGGGCTTTTCTGCCTTTCGAAGGATCTTTGATTCTCTAATATTGCAGAACGGGAGCTACAACCGCTGCAGGGCCAGTCAATATGGCACCTACTGAACCACTATTCGCGTCCGACAGACGCGGCTCCTCGATGCACTCAGATGAAGCTGCCGCAGATGAAGATACGGCTCTCTTATCGAGTCGACGGGGAGAGCCAGTCACTCCTCGAACCAGGTATGGATTTTGGAGGGAAGTTGCCTTGTTCACATGGGCTATGATAGCTACTGCAGCAGTCATAGTCCTAGCGGTCTTCTCCCAACACCAAACTTCACATAACAATGAAGAGAAATCGAAGCCTTCTGGCAAGCGAAACTTGATCTTCATGGTTTCAGATGGCATGGGACCTGCCAGCCTGTCTATGACCAGAAGCTTTCGACAACTACAAAGTGGTCTTCCTATTGACGATGTCCTTGTCCTGGATCAGCACCTCATTGGATCCTCTCGAACCCGATCAACTAGCAGTCTTGTCACTGACTCTGCTGCCGGAGCTACTGCATTCTCTTGCGGATTGAAAAGCTACAATGGAGCTATTGCCATGCTGCCAGACCACACACCTTGTGGGACGGTTCTTGAGGCTGCGAAGAAGGCTGGATATCTTACTGGGCTTGTGGTTACTACGGATATCACCGACGCAACCCCGGCATGCTTTTCTTCCCATGTTAAGATCAGAACAGAAGAGGACATAATTGCTCAGCAAGAAGTAGGGGAGCATCCTCTCGGCAGAGGTAAACTTCCATAAATTTCCCACTCTCAGGTTCATCCTATGTCTAACATTTATCAGTTGTTGATCTCATGCTTGGAGGTGGACGCTGTCACTTCTTACCAAATACCACCGATGGTAGCTGCCGAGCTGATGACCGAGATATTGTATCGTTGGCACAGGACACATATGGATGGAACTACATTGACAGCCGAAAGGACTTCGACGGACTTAAGCTTGGAAGTGCAGTCAAGCTGCCACTTTTAGGCTTGTTTGCAGGCACGGATATTCCTTTCGAGATTGACCGACGCAATATGGATGACGAATACCCTTCTTTGGAAGAAATGTCTCGCACTGCCTTAAAGGCACTTGAGGTTGCCACGGCAGATAGCGATAGGGGATTCTTTCTTATGATCGAAGGAAGCCGAATAGATCATGCTGGCCACGGAAATGATCCTGTCGCTCAGGTCCATGAAGTTCTTGCCTATGATAGAGCTTTTGCAAGTGTCGTTGAGTTCCTGGAGAAGTCGAGCACGGACGGAGTGCTGGTGGCGACTTCAGACCATGAGACTGGTGGCCTTGCAGTTGCTAGGCGTATGTAGGAAACATCCGATTGAAAGAAGAAATGTATACTGACTTCTACAGAAATCCATACTATGTACCCGCAGTATAAGTGGTACCCGGAAGCTCTCGCCAATGCATCTCATTCTTCCTCCTATCTGGCCAGGCAACTGAACTCCCATGTTGCTCAAGGCATGACTGGGAAGAAGCTCAAAGACTACGTTATTGAGCTTGTTGAGAATGGCTTGGGCGTCATGGACGTTTCTGAAAATGAAGTTCAATCACTCATTGAAAACCCTCCGCTGAGCGTTTACACCTTTGCGGATATAGTTAGCCGTCGAGCTCAGATCGGCTGGTCCACCCATGGTCATTCAGCTGTTGATGTCAATATATATGGCACCGCTGGCTCCGAGAGCCTGCATGGTAACGTCGAAAATACTCAAGTCGGAGACTTCCTGCGAAACTATCTCGATGTTGACGTTGATGCTATAACCGAAGAATTGATCGAGAAGTCCGAAGCATTTGGTCTTTCAGCTGAAGGTCAAAATGACTGGACTGGAAGAACTCCAAGCGAAGAAGATTTGGCCGCAGTCGATAGACATTATGAGAATGTGCTCGACACAGCGCCATGACAAGCAGATGTGATTGATGATTCTGTTTAGTTCTCACGTTCTCTCCTACATAGACATACCGCTTGCGAGTTTTTCTTCAATACATATCGCTTAATAGGTGCTTTGTAGCTGTGGGCACAGTCCCGCCAACCCGTGAGTTCCATCAAATGCTTCTTCAGATTGTTACACAGACCTAACCGTTTGTGTGGCAAACTATGAACTCCGAAGTTTTTTTTCTAACATCACGAGAAGTGCTTGCAGGTGCTGGTTATGACTGTACCAAACATCTGGAGGTTCAAACGCAAAGATTCTTTCCTTTTCTTTTTCCTTGCAATATTTGCAGCGTTTAATAGAGTTTGCATCTCAGAAAGCCACTTGATCTTAGACTCACCTCTGTTTCCACTCTTCAGCATGCTTTTTGTGTTCATCTATCATGCTTATAGCAAGCTACCACTCTACAATCATTGGCCTTTATGACTCTATATTACCCCGGAGCGTCCTGGTCTGGCCAAAGTTCCATGCCGGCGTTTGAAAGAATCAGTAAGTAATTAGCAGGAGGTAAGGAAGGCCATTGCTGCTCCCATACAGCTTTCATTCTTGCCGGACTTCTCGAGGAATCAGGGGCTGTCTGCCACGTCTCTCATATGACTTGCTTTCTCTTCCTTGCTGTGTAGGTAGCACTGCCATCTACTTCAGGGCCTCATTTCCCACATCTTGGATCCAAGGAACAGCTGGATAATATCAACCGTTTCTTCTAGCCTCGAGGAGACAAGAAACACCCTTCAGATACTCCAAGAGAGGGCTTCAGCGGCCTCTATCCAACTTCCCACGCCAGCCAGCTTGCACCATGTGCCAATACATCCTCCTCGAGCTCCTCTGCGGACACCGCCGTCTCCTCGCTGGCTCGCACTGCTACCGCATCTACGAGCAGCTGCAACGGATCAACGACCCAGCTGAATTCGGACGGCCAGGTCTCCCATTTGAGATGCCGCAATCTTGTCTCCCGAATCGAAGGAATGTGTACAGGAGATACCGGAATGAGTACTGCGGAATCGAGTGTAGGAACAATGGATTGGGCGGACATATGAGGTGTGGAACGAGAGATGCTAGGTATGGACCGGCAAGTGAGAGAATTGGGGTTGGGTGGAGGAGAATGAGTCATCATGATCGAGTCTGAAGGAACGAAAGAGCGGCTTGAGACTGCTGAAGGCTCTGGTCTGAGCTTTGGATCTGTTGCTGGCGTTCTTGGGTTCTCGGTATTGCGGGCTTGGATGTATGTGGAGTAGTCAGAAATACGATTGACGAGAAATTATGGACGTTTTGATCCGAAAGATACCTAGCATCATTATCTAACTTCCGGAGGAATTCAGTAACAGGACACTTACGATATAGATTTCGCCCCTAAGCTCTCTTCCTCGATTTGTAAAGTGGGCTTCCACAACCGAAAGTGGAATGAAAATTGACTTATGAAAAGAGATAACTCATACTTCATGTGTTATGACCTTGTGAAATGAAGGCAAGTATACCATCAAGAAAGTAGAGATAGCTGCGCACATTTGATGATAGAGATGATCTTGCTTTCGGAAAACTATTCCTTAGCTAGAGACAAGACGTAGGCCGAGTCTGACGATGCTATATTGAACGTCTAGAGTAGCCCCAATATGCTTTCCATGGCAGCCGCCATTCCCTTGCTCGGAGTTCTGGCCTGAACACGTCGAAATCAAGTTTCTCCAGCTGCTCCAACCATAATCTGGTGGCAATGACTGGCATCAAAACACCAAATCCTCTTTCCAGGTCATCTATTTGCGACTGGGCTTTTGCTTCCGGGTATTGGTGACCCTCCTCTCCTTCGTGCTCAAAGTCATGGCCAACATCTCTTCCTTGCTGTAAATTCTTGAGCATCTCCCGTGCAGTAATTAAGTGATCGTTCGCCCTGGTAGCCACAGTAAAGATGGCATCCTTTAGTCCTGGAGCGTCAGCGCCATGCCTGAACACATCCTCCTCTTTGACACCTGCCTCTGCCATAATATCCAATGGTAGAACCACGGCACCTTGACGCCCTGTAGCGCTCCCACCTAAGGCACCCCCAAAAGCAGCATTGTTGCTGTGATGATTCGGTGGCGGCGGAAAAGCTATCAGTGGCAAGCCCCTCAGTACAGCAGCGATGCCGGTGGCCTTCCCGATATGGCTTGCAACATGATCTACTGCCATCGAATGCAGAGGCAAGGCCGCGAGAGTTAAATACATCAACGTTGAATATGTATTTTCTGCGTATGTTTCTAGCGCATCCAGGCTTGTGTAGGGCCTGTTGTCCATGTACTGCTCTCTAGCATTGATAACTTTTATGAACCATCCCTTCATTACGCTTGTACTTATGCCTGGATATCTTGATTGGAGTGAGGCAAGTGCGTAGTGTAGGAGTATTGCGACGGGCTGTTTCGGCGGAGTATTGGCAAAGGTCCGCGTTACATTGTCTCGCCAGAATTGCATTCGAAGAGCTCCAACAGTTGGGTTGGAGACAAGATCTGGTATTCTGGCAAGCTCAACATTGAGCGCACGAATCGAGAGATAGGCATCTCGGGCTGAAGGAGGGACAAAAGTCTGCAATGTATAGGATGGCGAATCGAATTTTCTGACTGCTGTCAAACACTGGGAGGCACGAGATTACAAGGAACTTACTGGAGAAGATTGGCGCAGTACGTCCGAGCTGCATTGACATCTGCATCTGTCATTCGAGATGCATGGGGTGCAGGTGTACTATACGAAGATGTGGCGTATGAATGCCCCGAATGCATTCGAATTCTGGAACATTGTCGAAGCCGTATGCTTGCCCGTGTTGAATACATTCTGTTCCTCTAGTACAAAGAGGTCATAAACAGCGCCGGATTGACATGGTGCCTGGCTGTTAATCGACAAGATTGTGTGGAGTTAGAGGACGTCATGGAATCTTATCCAAAATAATATACGCGACAGTCACGGTCCAACGCGTCGTCTTCCAAGGTCTCTCAACAACTCCAGGCAGATGCCATTCCACAACGCAACACTAGCAAGATGAGTTTCGCAGATTCAGAGGGGCCTCCCACAAAAAAGAGAAGATTCTTTACCGAGAAGTCAGATATTCTGGACAGCTCTTCTGCGCCAAAGCCTTCTCTTACGGACGAAAACGACGCGTTTCCCTCAGTCGCGAAGAAGGAAGATGGAGATTTTGCGCCAAGCAAATTCGAGGAGAGGTACTCTCAAAATGGACGTCAACCTCTGGAGGAGAAGGTCCAGAATGACCAGCCTGTTGGCTTTGACCAAGACACTTTCGAAGCTTTCATAGGGGACACGGTGCCACCAGATATGATGAAGCGGTTGAGGGAGGCGTCTGGAGACAATATGGAGAGAGCCGTCAACATGTACTTTGATGGTTCGTGGAAATCAGCAACATCGACTGCCGTTTCTCACAAAAGTTCGAGCTCACGACCTATGAATATTAACGCATTTGCACGGTCTAAATCTATGGAAGAGAAAGAAGGCAGCAGTCCAGCAGCTACTCCGGCGGATTCACCCCGCAATACTCCGTGGAGAGATTCAATGCCCGAATATCGATATGTTGGAGCTTTCGGGGTTGGGGCTTGGGCAACAAGAAGTGGGACGAATTTGATCAGTCACGGGGAGACTGTTCGCATTGAAAGACAGAAGATCCAACCACCTAAAGTACTGGTCGGCAAAGGTAAAGGCAGGCTAGCTGCTCAAGCTCCAAAGCCAAACAATGCCGCTGCGAGAAGAGTAGATGTCGTGGTTCGTTTCACGAATTCGAAAGGCGAAGAGGTTGGTAGACTTCCTCGGGAAACCGCGAACTGGGTATCCACTCTAGTCGACCAAAAAGTCTGCAAATTTGAGGGAACTTGTGTCTATGCCCCAGAAAGGATCAGATCCAACGACACAATCTTTCTTCAGTTACGCTGTTCATTGCTTCGGACAGCTTTTGATAACAAGGGCTTCAACTTACCTGAGAATCGTACAACTGGTCTATTCGAAGAAAAGGAAAGCTCGGAGGAAAAGGAGCTCAGATTGAGACAAGTGGCCCTTGTCAAGTTGTTCGATGAAGTCAACTTGATGCCATCGAGAACATCCAAGACGACTGAAAAGCACAAGCGGGATGGACTGCTTCAAGCAGCTGAGATAGCAGAGCAATATGAGAATCAGAAGCCAAAGAAAGCCGAGCCTACCGAGAATGGAGGATCATCGTCTCCCTCGGAAGAGGCCGAGGATGGAAAAGAGCTTGAACAGGACCAGCTTGATGCACTATATAAGAAGGCCCAGGCGTTCGATTTCAATGCGCCAACTGCGGAGCCAGCGAACACCTTTGCCATGGATTTACGACACTACCAGAAGCAAGCCTTGCACTGGATGATGTCGAAAGAAAAGGATGAGCAAGCTGGGAACAGAGAGGCATCCATGCATCCCCTGTGGGAAGAGTACGCGTGGCCAGTCAAGGATATGGACGACAGAGATTTACCTTTGGTGTCCGGTCAAGAAAAGTTCTATGTAAACCCATACTCCGGTGAACTTTCGCTCGATTTTCCAGTGCAAGAGCAGCATTGCTTGGGTGGGATTCTTGGCGATGAGATGGGACTAGGCAAAACGATTGAGATGATGAGTTTGATTCACTCTCACAAGTCAGACGTGGCCATGCAGCTCGATGCGAAGGGAGCTGCCCCTGCCTCTGTTAACAGCCTTCCAAGACTCCCAGCACACTCATCAAACGTGGAACGAGCGCCATGCACGACTCTTGTAGTGGCGCCAATGTCTCTACTCGCTCAATGGCACAGCGAGGCCGAGAATGCATCGAAAGAAGGGACCCTGAGAGCCATGGTATATTATGGCAGCGAGAAGACTGCGAATCTGCAAACCTTATGTTGTGAAGCAAATGCTGCGTCCGCGCCCAACGTCATTATCACGAGTTATGGAGTGGTTCTTTCTGAGTTTAACAAAGTAGCTGCGATGAACGGTGACAGAGGATCGCATGGAGGACTTTTCTCTGTGAAGTATTTCCGAGTCATTCTTGATGAGGCTCATCATATCAAGAACCGCCAGAGCAAGACTGCCAAAGCCTGTTATGAGATTGACGCGGAACATCGTTGGACATTGACCGGCACTCCGATTGTCAACAGATTAGAGGATTTATTCAGCTTAGTCCGATTCTTGAGAGTGGAGCCCTGGAGTAATTTCTCGTTCTGGAAGACGTTCATTACTGTTCCATTCGAATCGAAGGACTTCATGCGTGCTTTGGATGTGGTGCAGACTGTTCTAGAGCCACTCGTGTTACGGCGAACTAAAGACATGAAAACACCTTCTGGAGAAGCTCTTGTGCCTCTACCTCCGAAGACTATCGACATCGTGGACATTGAGCTCTCAAAGCCGGAGAGGGAGGTCTATGACCATATCTTCACGAGAGCAAAGCGAACGTTTGCTGCCAATGTTGAAGCAGGCACTGTTATGAAGGCTTATACCAGTATCTTCGCCCAAATTCTTCGACTTCGGCAGTCTTGTTGCCATCCAATCTTGACTCGCAATCAGAGTCTGGTCGCTGATGAGGAAGAAGCCGGTGAACTAGCGGATGCGGCCACTGGCCTGGCTGACGACATGGATCTCCAGTCTTTAATAGAACGTTTCACGACAGAGACTGATGACTCTGCTGATGCTAATGCTTTTGGAGCCCACGTTCTTGAGCAGATCAGAGACGAAGCGGACAGCGAATGCCCTATTTGCTCTGAAGAGCCAATGATTGAACAGACCGTGACGGGATGTTGGCATTCAGCCTGCAAGAAGTGTCTGCTCGACTACATCAGTCACCAAACGGGCAAGGGCGAAGTGGCACGCTGTTTCAGCTGTCGCGAAATCCTCAATACCCGAGATATCTTTGAGGTCACGAAGGATGACAGTCACCCTGACAGTATTGAGGGAAAGACAAAGATCACTCTTCAACGATTGGGATCGAATTCTTCAGCCAAGATCGGTGCTCTCTTGACACATCTGAAAACTCTTCGGAAGGAGATGCCGGGTACTAAGTCCGTCGTTTTCAGCCAATTCACTTCATTCCTTTCGCTCATAGAGCCGGCTCTAAATCGCTCTTCCATCCCATTCCTTCGACTTGACGGCTCAATGGCTCAGAAGGATCGAGCTTCTGTTCTAAAAGAGTTTGCGGCAAGCAACAAGGGCACGGTCCTGTTACTTAGCTTGAGAGCAGGTGGTGTAGGATTGAACTTGACGATGGCAAAGAGAGTCTACATGATGGATCCATGGTGGAGCTTTGCTGTGGAGGCGCAAGCCATTGATCGTGTTCATCGCATGGGCCAAACCGATGAAGTGAAGGTCTGCAGGTTCATTGTGAAGGAAAGCGTGGAAGAGAGAATGTTGAAGATCCAGGACAGGAAGAAGTTCATGTGAGTCTACTGTTGCGTCTATCCGGACTTGATGAATGCTAATTTCCTCACAGTGCAAGCTCCTTGGGCATGATGAGTGATGAGGAGAAGAAGTTGCAGCGAATTGAAGATATCAAGGAGTTGCTCAGCTAGTCTCCGGTTGCACATCATAGCTTGGACATATACAATCATTGCACATTGCATCATAGCTTGCCAAAAAGACCTTGGAAGCTTTGTAGAAGTCTGGAGCTTTCGAATAGCTCATGTAATAAGAATCAAAGGCATAGTTGCTCTCCCGGCACCTTATATAGGATCCGCACCGGCAACTCTGCGTTTGAAGTCCATAAACAAGTTTCACGGACCACCAAATCCCACCGCATTCCACACTTTTATCGTATTCTCTACTTACTCCACCCACAACCCGGCTTTAGTGAGCCAAACCTCTTGTCTCTCCGGTACCTTCGAATTGTTCCTCGAGCACATCAAAGCCAATCGCGCCCTTCCATCTGCAGTCTTAGGTCGCACGTGTAGTCGCCCCGCCAATCTCCATCCCAGCCACTCATCACTAGAAAACCGATTGCGTGTCGAAAGGCTTGAATCCGAAATACTTCCCGTCCTCCTTAGCGAATCTGCCGTAGAATCCTGTTTCCGCATCCCATCCGTGAAACTTGGGGGTCACCATGACTTTGATCTTCACCCCTTTTCTCGCTTCAGGACATTCAAATCGAGTAAAGTTCATGTAAATTGAGAAGCGATGCGCTAAGGAAAGAGAGGGGATAGGTCCTTTGTACTCGACCAACTCGTTATAATGGCAGCCAGTTGGAGAGTTACAAATGAGAATCAGCTCCTCCAGATATGGCATATGATCAATGTGGAATAAAAGGCATTTATAGCCCTCTGTGGATCAACTTAACTGAGACCGTCTGCAAGGTTGAGACCCATAGGTTCAAGTGAAACCTCGAAGCGGCTCTTCTGAAGTTCGTGAAGTCGTTGAGTGGCGGGGAAGTATCGATCACGGGATCGAGGCCATCGTTGCTCCAGGCACTGGGATCGACAAGCAAGATGTCGGCATTGAAGTGGATATTGACGTGATACTTTATGTTGGCGGGATTTTGAGGATCTCTGCACTCTAAAGATTGCTAAGAAAGATATATCATGGCAGCCGCTTCGCCTCTCTGCGTGCGCAAGCCTCGTAGCCGATGACCCGTCTTCCGCTAAGGTCTATCATTCGAGGTTCAGCATTCGTCGCCGCAAACTCCCAGATGAGGCGTTGTGCGAAGGTTGGGGGTTTTGGAAACAAGGTGGACTCCTTTGTAGCTGGTCACCTTGCTTGACCTTGTTACAGGCATCGCTGGAGAGTCTGTTTGGTAGGGTCTCCATTGAGAAAGATGACTTTGGTACGCTCGACGCGATCGTCGTTTTGCTTTTTTGATGCCATTTTCTCTGCTCTGCTGGCTTCGACGATCTTTCGTGTCTTTGGTTGAGGTGTAACAGGAGAGGTGTTTAAAAGAAAGGCCACCGTTTTGAAGGATGGTTGGGAGCAATGGTGAGAACAGTATGGGCGGTCAAATGATCCTTCTGCTTCTCAAAATCCTAGATGATATGACCTCTCACCATATATTTAATAACCGAGTTCTCTAACAGACAGCACGAACTACGGTAGGCGGTTAAAAGGCTTTTGACCATAATGTTCGGCTAATTAAGCGAGCTCAAATAGGGGCAAAATTCAATGCCTCCAAGCGGCTTCTTCCAATATTCAAGGTCCGTTCCTTCTTCACCACAAACCAATGTCTATAAATTAATTCTACCGCGAGTGAGAATTCTTTCCAAAAAAATGATCGTGTTAAAAATCAAACACATCATACGAACACGATCCACGCTCAACCCATCAACCACATCCACTTTCCTACAGCCTTCAACGAATACACATTCCGACTCTTAGTGGCCCATCAAGATGTTTATCAAGATTAATACATCCCACTGACCTGATATGGAGTACGTCACTGTGCTCTTCCGAAATGGCGAGCCAAGCAGACAGGTCGACCTCCGCGGTGCCCAGCCAGCTTCCATCACTCCCGAGATTCTCGTTATCCAAAACAAGAAGGGTCAGATGGTGGCAGCCAAAGAGTTCACTCTCTTCTCCAAACTTTCTCTCGAGCTTCAGAAGAAGATTTGGGAGTGCGAGGTTTCCATCATGGACACCAGACTCATCACTCTGAAGACTGGTGACATCAAGACCATCACAGCTCCTCCACTTGCCCACGATTGTCGTGAAGCGAGACATGCTTTACTCAAGACCATTCTGAGATACAACATGAGGTTCAACAATACTTGTACAACACAACCTTCAGCTCCGTTCAATTCATCAACTTCGATAAAGACGTCTTGCGAATCCTCCACAGCAAGATTGCCGGAATTACCGACTTTGTTAGCTTCCGTGTCAGCATTGTTGAGGAGGGTGCCGGAGGAAACAATGAGAGTGTTGCCAGAGGAAGCGACGGGGCTGCTACCCGAGGAAACGACTTCAAATGCTTGATACTTGACATTTCCGACGGATTTAAGTTCCCCAAACACACAGAGGCGCTACCCCCTAGCTTAGCGGGTCACCTTATTGTTTATGTTTCCGGGTTTCCGGGAGCTCATTTTGGTCTGCAAGATATTTTCAGGGGACTTCGAGGTCCAAGACTTGGTCGAGGTTCCGGAGGCTTTGGTCCACAAGTCGTCTCGTGCAGGTGCTTTCAGAGAGAGGTGTACAGCGAGGGTTTCAAGTTCCTACTTGGCGTCGCGCGAATCCGGGAGCTGAGGTGAAGATCATGATTCGGCGAGAATACTACGAGGAAGAGGCTGAGGCAAAGCCTTACAAGGACCTACGAGCCGAATGGAAGAGATTTGAAGGTCATAAGAGGAAGAGAGACTGCACGTGTTCATTATGCTTAATTAAGGCTTCATATTAAGGCTTCATGGAGGTATTGATGAGGAGGATATGGGTGGAGGCGTACGATGGGCAAGCATATTGTACAGGTAAAGCAAGTTTACGGCTATGGTCGGCCTAAGAATACAAACAATTTCATGGGCATCTTAAGTTCATGTTTATCTCAAGTTTGTGAGCATCTTAAGTTTAGGAGAATCCTTCTCTGTAATCTTGCTGTCACTCAGTACAAAGGAAGCTGCCATGATCCGAGATCCTCAGCCAAAGCGTACCCCAATCCCCACTACTCCCAAAGCCGCACCAGTCCCATCTCAAATCATCTTCAATCTAATCTTAAAACCACTCCAATCTCATCTCAAACCCACACCTTCGCCTTCAACTGCAGCTCCTTGAAAACGCCCTTGTCCTTAGCCTCCTTCAAGCCTTTCTCAAAGTGACCAACGGTACAACGTAGTTGAATCTCACCATACCAGTCGATCAATTGATTGTGCTGACGTCGTACCAGTGGGTTGGGGCGTTGGCACACAATTACCAACTCCTCCAGCTTAGGGCAAAACGTCTCGACATGGAGATACAATATTGCTTCGGTCCCATTGTCTGCACCCCCGGTGAGACTATGAGGCATGTCGATTGCGAATCTGGTGAGTGGTCGTAGAAGGCTTGGTTGGCTGATGGTATTCGAGAGCTTTGACAAGGCCTTGGAGGTCGGCGAATCGGTCGATGTGGAAGCGTTTTGGGTAGGCTGGGAGGACGATCAGATCAAGCTTTGGATTGACGATGATGACGAAATCTCGAGATTCTTGGGGAGACTTGTTCATATTTGTGGGCATGCTATAAGTATAGTTAGGCTTTTCTTCAGATCGGAAGTTATTACAGGGCAGCTTGAGCTTACCTGTAGGGATTCTCAAGCGTGCTCGTGCGTCCAGTGAATCTCTTGCAGCATCTGAGAACCTCTTGCCGTGATTCATGGCTGGCGTGAAGTGGAGGAAGGATCGTGTTGCTTTTGGACTTAGCCTCGACAGTAATGATTCTCAGCTCCTGGAACTCAGCAATGGCAATCGCCCAGATGCGAACACAGAAGTCGGCAGGCAGCAGCTCGAAGAGCAAGAAGTCAGTGGGAGGATTTGATGCTGCAATTTGAATTGCAGGAGTCGGAGGGCTGCATGTTGGGCAAGTTGTTTTTGTTCATGGTGGAGTGATGTATGTAGATCGAATTTGGGGATGATGGTTTGCATGTGTGAGGAGCGCATCTTGCAGATAAAACGCGCTCAGTTTTGAAAATACTTCTGAGGCGGTGTTTATGAAATGCCTGATACTGATGGAGATGTTGTGGCTGTCCGCTTTCCTAGTTGGATAGCCGGCCGCTCTCCTTCCTCTTCACTTAAGAACACCAGATGCCGACAGAAATCTTAAATACCAAAAGTCAGTGCTGATAAAATGCTACAGAATGGGAAAATGGTTGGTCAGGTATATATAGGTGGTAGATAGTGAGTGAAGGTATGATGTGAAAATGTAGTAGTGAACATGGAGGGACGTTGGACGAGACGGGCTTCTGCTATGAGATATTGGGGATTCGAGAAATTATGGACTTTGTGGCGAAGGAATAGGTAAATAAAGAGGAAGACTTAAGTAAGAAATTGATGAAAACATATTGAAGAGCTTTGCAGTGATGACAAGCATTGAGGGGTGAGCGATGATGAAGTCAGCGATGAGAAACAACCCAAAATGACGCAATGAGAAAGCCATGCAATTCTTTCAGAAGGGGTAAACAAGGAAGAATAGAAACCATAGTACTTCTCCATGCCAGATGCTGATACCTATGCTTGCTGCAAAACTCTATGCTTCCCCCCCCCCCCACAAACTACTCCTAGACTTCACCTTATTCAAAGCACCATAACCCCAAATTCAGCACTCTAACAGCATTTCCACCCAACGCCCCCTTCGACTCCTCACTCCCATCTCCCAACGCCCGTTTAACCGCCTCATAATTCGTTTCCACACTTGCCCACTTCCCACCATCCTCCCCCCCAAGCGGTGGAAAAAAAGGATGATCGGTCCCAAACATGACTCTATCCTCACCACTCGCCTGTATCGCAGCCTTCAATCCCACCTCACTGTATACCACGGCATCCAAATACACATTCTTCTTCAAGATCTCCCATACCGTCTTTCGGGTTTTGGTAAGCTTGCCTTCAGCTTTCAAGTGCGCATCATGCAAGATGCACGACTCGATCCTGCCAGCCAAAAATGGGAGCGTACCGCCTGAGTGCGCGAGGATCATCTGTAAATCTGGCACTTTCTCAAATACGCCGGAGAGGATCATCCTCGTTACCGCTATCGTGGTCTCTAATGGGAATCCCAAGGCTAGAGGCAGCACGTGACCATACTCATTTGCTCGCTCACCCCATACCGAGCCAGGGAGTCCATAATGCGGGTGCAGGAAAATAGGCAAATCGGCTTCTTGCAATGCTTCAAAGATCGGTAAGAGGTCATGATCATCGAGTCCTTTGCCCAGTCCCGTAGTACCGAGAATGACACCACGCATATACTTCAACTCTCTTAACCTTCCAATTTCGCCTATGATGACTTCCTTCCCTCCACTCAGCGGCAGCGTCGCAAACGCGTACAACCGTCCAGGATACTTTCCACATTCTTCATTGACCTCATCATTAATCTTCTTCGCCGCATTGGCAGCGTCGGAGGCAGCGACCCAGTCAAGCCATGGATTAGCGAGGGAAATGACAGAGATATCGATGCCGTGCGTGTCCATGAATTCAATCTTTTTGGTGATGTCGTAGTACTCGGGTCCCACTGGCCGCCCTCGAGAAGTGGACTCTGTGTCCTCGGCAGGCAAGATGACCAGCCTGAGATCTTTGGATGGTGGAAAGGCGCGAATGTAAGGAATGCTGGATCGGGATTGAAGGAGTGAGATGTAGGAGGGTGGGTAGACGTGCGTGTGGATGTCTACTATGGGGGATTTGGTGGCCATCTTGCTAGTTTCCTCAAACGCTATGAAAGTAGAAAGAAGGAAAAGAAGGAGAAGAAGGTCGCAAAATATTGCGAAAAACCCGTGATATTCACTCCCTATTACGGTAGTAGCTTGTATCCCACTGTATGACTTGCTGCTACAGTACATACTAACCTTACCCCGCGCTTAACCTTTCTCGAGTCATGCCCCGCATTTCCTTATCTCTGACCCCTGCCTGACTTTCACCTCCCCCATTCGACAACGAGAACCAACGTACCCCTTGAGTCGAGGCTGCGCTGAAACGGAGAACGGCCCTGGCCGGCGAACTCTGTTGTCTTGAATCAGATCTTATTATTTAAACCTCGAGAAGTCCTCAAGTACCTTCAATCTTGCTTTTCAACTACCTCAACCCACTACCGCAACCATGGCCCCGCAAACGAAAGCTGTTGATAGCGATAACTTGGTCATTCCCGTAAGTGGAACATGGCATGATCCGACAAATCATATTATGCTGGTTTTAGAAATGCAATTGAGGCTGACACCGCAATCCAGCTCGTCGACTTCTCCCTCTTCCTCACCGGCACGCCCGCCCAACGCCAACAAACGGCCCAATCCATCCTCCACGGCTTCCAAACCGCCGGCTTCATCTACCTAACGCAAGTCCCTATCGCCGCTTCAACCATATCACGCACCTTCTCCACCTCTGCACAATTCTTTACACGCCCGCAAGCCCAAAAAGAAGCGCTGGGCTGGACAACACCTCAGGCAAATCGCGGATACGTCGCTCATGGAAGAGAGAAAACGACGACGCTGACTAGTAAGGAGGATGTGGAGAAATTGAAAGAGCAAGCGGGCGCAGATCTCAAGGAGAGTTTTGAGATTGGTAGGGAGGGAGCGGAGGGATTGCCAAATAATTGGCCATCCCAGGAAAATGATGAAGACGCGAAGGTTTTTAGGGATGTGATGCTCGATTTCCACGATCAGTGCAAGGAGCTACATATCCAGGTTATGAGAGCTATTGCTGTGGGTATGGGCTTGGATGAGGGTTATTTTGACAGCTATACGGATGGAGGTGATAATACGCTACGCTTGCTGCATTACCCGGAAGTCAAGAAAGAAGTGTTCAAGAAGAATAAACTGCAGGTCAGAGCAGGAGAGCATACCGATTACGGCTCCATCACGTTATTGTTCCAAGATGATAGGGGAGGTCTTCAGGTCAAGAGTCCGGAAGGTACGTTCGTGGATGCGACGCCGATACCTGGGACGGTAGTGGTGAATGCGGGGGATTTACTCGCCAGGTGGTCAAATGATACGATTAAGAGTACGCTGCATAGGGTGGTTGAACCCCCAGCTCCCGAGGAAGGGGAGATGCATCCGGCCAGGTATAGCATTGCGTATTTCTGCAATCCAAATTTTGAGAGGACGATTGAGGCAATTGAGGGGACGTATGGAGGGGATAGGCCGAAGAGGTATGAGGGGATTAATTCGGGGGAGTATTTGGTGCAGAGATTGGCGGCTACTTATTAGATTGGGAAAAGAGCTGGTGTGGTGTATTGTATTTGACGCAATCGATGAGTTTATGAACAAGCCTAGATTATTTAGGAGTTCCAGGTGATGCTTGTCACGGTTAGCTCCTACCTTACCGTTGCCGCCTCGCTTAACTAGCCGAACTGCAGAATAGGGGAACATTCTAGACCGCGCAAAGGAAGCGGCCTAGGCAGATATTAGTTGTGTATTTATTCTGAGGCTTTACCCTCAAACTTTTCTTTCCTTCCTTCGTTTAGAATCGTCAATAGACCTGATTCTACTGCACTTTTCACAGAGCCCTGATTCTAGAGCCGTGACAATGCTTGGTAAAATTGCGTTTCTCTTTCCTATTGTGTACATGATGTAGTTCCTCTATTTCATGTTTGACATGATTCGGCTCTTCTTGTCCATATTTGCTTTTCCCAATGATGAATTAAATAGTTCTTCTTGTCCATTTCTGGAACGAACTTGACCTTCTCGTTCGTAGTTGCTTTTTGCTACAATACATAGCCTCTAGACCACGCTTGACTTCAAGTGACTTTAAATTTAGAGGTTTCTTCCGACTCGAATTGACTTTCATTGAAGCTCAAGATTTCTGGCTGACTAGATGTTCCTGAAGTCAGATTTTATGGACTTCGCACTTCCTTTACGGAGTATCTTCAGTTTCACTGGGTTAAGAGACAAGCGCAGCAGAATTAAGGCAGTGAAGATACTGCTGTTTTCAAACTCAATTAGATAAATTTAAGGGGCTGATGGAAAAGCAGGACAACAGAATAAAGAAGTTATGAGTTCACCGCCTTTCATATGTCAATGACATACCTGAGCTGTTGGGAGGATTCTGTGACCGCCCGCAAACCAACGGACGAACGAGTGATATGAATAGCTTTTACCACTCGGCCAACCGGCCAAAAAGGCGCATGAATAAGTTTGGAGCCTTATTCGCTATTCTACTAGATAAGGGACAGCTGGGCTGTCACAGATTCCCAGGCAAATATAAAGTCACAAGCAGTAGACTTCGTCACCATGGATATTTTGAAACCACGGATATTTTAGAATCATAGACATTTTGAAAACTATTCTTATTCCACCATCATTCATCTGCCCATTCTTCCAGGACTGCCTGATCAAAATAAAGGCTGTCGAATCTGACAGAGCGCTATAGCACATCAATCTTCTGCTCTTGCTTGACTAACCATAAAATATATCATTTTCCTCATTAAAGCTTAGGTGAAAGAGTATGAAGTATGGAATTTTTGAAGATAATTCTACTACTCATGTGAGAAGTCTACTGCAGGTTCAGACAGAAGCGATGGTCATCCTGCCACTTGTGCAAGAATTCTGCCATCTTCTTAGTTGGAGGAAATCATCCCAAAGGCGATCAAAATTAGCAAAATACTATAGCACATCATTATTTCCCAAATTTTGAGCTGAGTTCAATAACCTTAGACTTTTGCAAAGAAGAGGTTGATTAAAAGAGTTTGAAGTGTGAATTTTGAAAGATTTTGCTCTACCACTCGTCTGCTAGCTGAGCAAATACGTGGAATTGGGTGGATTGCAGGCGGAGAGGTGAGAAGGAGAGATCGGAAAAAGGACACAAGTAGCGGAATATTGGCAGAACTCTGCTGTAGTCCACTCTTTATCACCCCTCTTCTTCCGCTCGTGGCATATAATTCTGCCGTCTTTGAATTGCCTCCTACTTTACCACAATCCATCCGCTACTCGTGACATCCAATTCTGTCATCTTCCCAAGGCTCTGGAAATTGATAATGCGACACTTCCTTCACCACTCCTATTCTGCCACTCGCGTATTCCAATTATGCGCTAAAGAGATTTGATTTAACTCTGAGGGTACTTTGAAGACTCTGGGTTTAAGGGCGAGTTTTTCTCCTTCGAACTAGACGAAAGCGCATGTAAGGTATGTAGTGAAAATGGATTTTCATGAAGAAGATGTGAAGCTCTCTTGCTCGTTCACAAAAGCACTGGAAGGAAGAGTTTCCACAGAACAAGACGCAAAAAGAATAAGGGAGAGCAAAAGGAGGTGTTGAAAGATGAATCTGTCTGCATTCTCATGTAACCAGTGTCTCTGACTTCGACTCAAGGCTTTTCTTTGTATCTACGTCAGCGACCACAGACTCGTCATTACTGCAAAGGAGCGAACTCGTCCCAACACATTCATACCGTTGAAAACAACTCGGCGGTACTTGAGCAAGAGACGAAGGGGCCATTACTCCTCTCCCACTCTCGCAACTTCGCAACATCTAGAATCTTCTCCGCGTACCACAGTAATACTCAATCTTACGTTCCCAATACGACGCACTGATCATAGTCATCAATATACGAATTCCGGTGTCCTCATCGGAGTCCCCCGACACCTCATCCACTCTTCCTAAAGAGGAATCTACACCCAGACTATCGGCCAACTCTACCCGTTCCCAGGTACCCCTCTAGTTTGCCGCTTCTCACCGTACAGTAGCAGCTGCCAGTCATACCGAGTACCGGCGCCCGTTGGCGAACCGCCCTTACCTGGGCCAGGTCTGGAACGAAAACTTTATTCCGAAGATGGGGCTCGACTGCCTACTTTGGTAGCGAAGCCCACTTTCTATTCATAGCTTGTCCCTGCTTGACGGCAAACCACAGCACGTTGCCGCAGCTGTGCCATCCTCAGAGAAAATTTTATTCGCTGTTACTCGATAGAAACGCTAGTCCGTAAAATTAGCTTTTTCATTCAGGTCCCGGAAGGCGAAAGAAAGAATTTTGGAACCGAATAAGTCGCCAAGACAGGCATTCGCGAATCGGAGATTTTCCTGATCGCGACCGGGATTGACTCGGGAAGGCGCTGCGGTACAGTAGACGGTGGCTCATGGAACGAATAGAATTTTCTGCAGCTGGTCTGTGCTGACGGAGTTCGGAATCCGGTATGAGGGACTTTATTGGTGGAGCATTCTAGTTAGGCATTGTTTCGGGGGGATGTGATGGGTTTGGATGGCGACAGATGTGGATATCGTCGAGTAATGGTCGAGTAATAGAGTGCCTACACGTGCGAAGATGAAAGGGAGAGAATCTTTGCTTATTTCTTTGGTTAATTGAGGAGACCAGGTTACTTCAGTATTACTATTGTTGGGGATATTGGCATGTATGAGAAAATCGTGATGAGTATGACGTGATGGAGATGGAGGCGGCGAAGCAAGAGCTTGGGGCACGCGTTGGTGAAGAGGCTTCATGGCATTAGGTAATAGGATTCATGGGCGAGGCAAGTTGGGCGAACCTGCTGGGCAAAGGAAGCATGCAATTTTCATGGCATGGCAGAGCGCGAATTTCCAATCAACAGGTTGTCATCACCCCTTTATGCGTCGAGTAGGAAGTTTCCATTACTTCATTTATGTCGTCGCACAGCCTCGTGGTGTTGGAATGAGGGGTTTCGGTACCGCTGAGGAGGGCGCGGGCGCGCAAGTATTTTGGGCGGGAAGGCGCTGGCACATGACCCTCTCCGAGGAGATCTCCTGTTCAAATATCAGGATGTCGACAGCTGTCGACCGCTTTCATCAGCCTTTTTGCGGGGTGCGGTGCGTTGCGTTGCGTTGCGAGGCGAGGCGAGGCGACGCTGGTGACAACCTACCTGCCTGGTGTCGTCAACTCCTGATTTTTGTCTTCCCCGCATTTTGAGCATGGTCTACAAGTATTTTGGAGCAAGCGATGGAGGCCATGGTTACTTAGTGTGAATGCACTCGCGGAGGTGAGTCCTGGCGACTTGTAACTGCAATTGGAATATCTTGGCGATTGGATGTCGTATGAATTGTTGGCGAGCTGGAGATGCGCTGTCATGTGAATAGACTTCTGGTGTTGAGCTCAGCCTCTGACGAGCCTCCTCGCTCTCGCCGACTGCGGAGAGATGACTGGCAAAGCCACTTCTTCGCTGAAAGCTCGGAACCATTCAAGACGGGAGAGGAGCCGCGATGAAACCCGACCATATGCGCTGACACTTGACCTGCTTCCATTGTGACTTTTCTGGAGAATGCATTACTTGCTCTCTTCTGGTCCAAAGGATCTAGATGCTGGATAATCTTTCATTCATCGGATTAGATATCGGGAGGCCGAGGACAACGAACAGCTGACGGGTGTGAAAGAAGGTACATGTCTCAGTGGCCTGATTTGCTAGGAAGCGTCGCGTGAGAGGTGGTACCTCCCTAGCCTTTGCGACTGTGCAACCTTGAGA
>AYLM01000566.1:0-22500 GCA_001625345.1 Cairneyella variabilis | reverse complement strand
GTACCAAGCCTGAGAGTAAAATTGGGCACCGGAGTGCAGACTCGCGGTGAAGCATCGTGGAGCTGGCGACAAAGGAGGTGCTTCTTTGATGTTCCCCGACTGGACTGGGCTTGAATGGACTTCCACCAGCGAGCGCTCTCAGAGCCCCCCTGAAGGCCGCATGCCAAGCACTGTGCCGATTGCGTTCGCCAGCCTCGTTTCTCCGCATGCTCGGTACTCGCAAATCATTGTCTGGGCTTGCAGTTCCAGCCCTAAACGGACCGCATGGCGTCTGAGCTTTCAGCAGAAGATTATGTGAGAAGCTTAATGAGTAAATATAAACAAGAAATTAAGAGAGTATAATTTAAAAAATCAGAAGTAGTCAGAAGTACCAAAATACCGAATTATGTGCCCATCATCAGGCGTGTTTGGGTGTCGCCGGCTTCCTCCTGCACTCAGGGAGTGTTTCTGTGCCTGAGTTGCGTTTCCGCCTTCAATTGAGACCCATGACCCGCTAAACGTAATTCTTACAGGGGTGGCAGCATCCACTCCGCTAATTTTTGCATGCCTTGAATGCCCTGGCCAAACATGCGTATGACTTTTTCTCCCCTGGCGAGGACGACATGACACCAGGAAACCTCTTTTTGGCCTCAAGCCCAACCTTGCTGGCTTTCCGGGTGAACCAGCGGGCATTTCCAGCGGTTCTGCGAGTCTAGCTCCCTCAAACCACTACTGCAATAGTCATAGTCATCATGACCCGGCCGAGGCCATGTGGAATACGCAGCAAGTGAGCCGACATCTTTGGTCCTCTAGACTCTAGATGTGATCAGCTTGCTAGAAGGCCCTTCCAGCTAACCACCAATGCTCAAAGCGCTCCAACACGTACTCTTACAGGCACACCAGCGGCCTGTCCCAAGATGGTCACATCATGACACATAATTTCATGCTTTTAAGAAAAATTATAAGATCCGCCGGGCCCCGCATATTAAGAATGTCTTGCTTTGAGGTAATGTCGAACGCATCATAAGAAAGAACAAAGAGACTGCCGCCCTTCATATACATCCACACTAGAGACCGCAATTCGAGACTCCTTGATATTTTCGATACTTTGGAGACTTTTAGGAACTCGACTTTTGCCAAAAACCAAGGAAGCACAAATCCGTCATATTTCCCGCGTGGTTGAGTAAGAGGAGCTCGTTCGCTTTCCATCGCATTTGGGGCGCACTTCGCCACAAATATATTCAAGATGCCCCACGCAACTGCCCGAGTCGCGACTTTCTTTCGTTCGCATACAAATTTCGACCTCCCAACAGACTTGAAAAAGGGACCGCGAAGATCGTCTAGCAGCAGACCTGCGCCCTCAAATCGATCTCCATCTTCGTCTGGTTCTTCTCGATCTTCACAAGACGGAAGCGTCAAAATGCCAGACGGCCACAAGCGGCTCTCTCTCGTCGGGTTGCACTCCCCCAAAACGTCTTCCAGCAAGATTCCACAACAAGCCGCAACTCTCGATGTTGTAATCGAATCGCCACCTTTGGTTTTCTACGGACCAGCTACCTCGAGTACGGGCGCATTACTTTCAGGCCAACTCTTACTGAATGTCCACGAAGACTCTATGGCCATCGAATCATTCAAGATGCGGTTAGCTTTGGAAGTTACGAGAAAGAAGCCCTTCCACGCACACTGTGCTGAGTGCTCGCACCAGTCCACAGATCTGACAAGCTGGAACTTTCTCCAAGTACCAGCGACTTTGCGCCGAGGTGAGTTATTTGCAATTGCGGAGGGGTAATTTTGGACCGCGCTGACAATTCTTACAGGTGTGCACAACTTCCCATTCAGCTTCCTCCTGCCTGGCCATCTCCCTGCGACCATGAAAGGAAACCTCTCGATCATCGATTATATGCTCCGAGCAACTTTGGTACCTAAGACCGGCGAGCCTATGAAGCTCTCACAAGTCCTCGATCTTAAACGAGCAATTTACCCCGCCGACACACCCCGCCATTCCATTCGCATTTTTCCTCCCACGAACCTCACCGCGAACTGCGAGCTTCCGCCCGTCATCCACCCAATCGGCGAGACCAATGTTTCGATCAGAATAGACGGTGTAGTGAAGCGGAATGTGGAGACGAAGACACAGACACAATGGAAGCTGAAGAGACTGACGTGGAGGTTGGATGAGACGCAGAAGACTATCTCGCCAGGATGCGCGAAGCACGTAGCCAAATTTGGAAATGTCGAGGAGGCCAAGAAGGGAATTGCACACAACGATGTGCGTACCATTGGCACCAATGAGCTGAAGACGGGCTGGAAGTCGGACTATACTACTCCTGACGGATCAATCGACCTAGAATTCCCATTCGGCATCAAGCCTGACTCCCACCCAATCTGCGATTTGAATGCGGAGGACGGCACTGAGGTGTCTCACGTCCTGATCGTGGAGATGATCGTCGCCGAAGAATTCGCTCCGATCAAGAAACCAACTCAGGTTACACCAACTGGAGCAGCCAGGGTTCTGAGAATGCACTTCAACGTTACTGTTACCGAGAGAGCGGGCCTGGGTATCTCGTGGGACGAAGAACAACCACCGCTCTATGAGAACGTCCCAGCTAGTCCTCCTGCCTACGGACACGCTGAGGATTACGACGGCGAGCCAATTCCAGATTATGAAGATCTGACTTCGCTCGACCCGGATTCTCGGCCCTCGACCGCCTCAGGATCAGGGAACGGCGGCGAAGGTCCATCTACAGCTCGCCCTGTGATCCAAGGACAGCTCAACATGGCTGATTTAACCTTGGACGAGATTGAACAATAAACATATATTTTCCTTCGAACAAACCTTTCAACAACTTTTTGACACGGCCGACACTACGATACCCTAGACTTTTTTTTCCAGCATTTTTTGGGGGGGGGAGGAAGGAATTGGAAATTGACTTTGCACGGAAAACGAATGTTGGATATACCCCTGGTTATCACATCGATGATTTGTTAGATTACTGGCGCATTGGGTGGCAAAAGCATGGATTTCATTGCGATCGACTCTCCTCTTTTAAAGCGCGGCGTTATGGATATGGAGGGAACACAGTACCGGCAAGCGCCTCAGCAGTAAGTTGCATTGATCAAGGCATGGAATACCAGCATAGCGAGGCATAGTAAGCCTGGGTGAGATCCTTGGATTGAGTCCGGGAAATTGGATGAAAGGATGTAATTATGAAAAAACAATAAGTTTAAGAAGCCGTCGTTCTGAGCGCAAGTGATTTTGATGGGTGCTGAATTGGTTTAGCGTCTTTAGTGTGAGGACTTCGGTATAATAAGTGCTTCGTCTCACAGGCTTTGCAGACTGTGCGGGCAAGGAAACAGGACGAGATGCTGTGTATGTGAGTGGCCGATCTTCTGTCTTTGCAGAGATCAGTTAATTAGTAGTTCTGAGGACTTATCAAGAGACTCCTTTATATGCTGTAGTGTTTCCGGGCGTCGTCGGTAACTTAAGAAATTCACGAACGTCGACCATTTTCCAGACTTCGACAACAGTCTAGGAGTCGACGACAATAGTAGTTGACCTAAGTTTTTGGATGTAGTATATGTGAACTGGCATTGCCGTGTCTTGGAGGTTTGTCTAGTAGTCGCTAACCACAACTAGGTGCTACGACATATCAAGCATTATGCCTAACACCTTTTCCTATAAAGTCTCGGCGGCTTCTTTGATGAGAGAGTCTGGGGCTGGAAGACTGAAATATATATCGAGAATGCACAGGGCCTTTAGCTCTAATATAGTGTCATTGCACTGCTCTTTACGTCGTTCAGACCTTAAGTGTATTTTCTTTCGCCCTGTATCGGGCCGAGATAGTCTAAGAGAAGGCCTAATTACAAAGGTGGAGACAGGTAAGAAAGCTGAAAATACGAGTAGCTTGTAGTCTTTTAGGCGTATTTAGGTAGGCACATTAATTTCTGGAAGGATTTATGAGAGTTTCTTCACTTCCGTACACGAGTTTGCTCTACCTAGAGACGATTAGCTTCGTCTGTTGCTTACAGCATTTCTAAATATTGACGGTAGTCTGTAACATAACGACCGTTTAGAAGTCGACGACGGCAGATAGATTATAGATAGAGGCGGGACTCTACAGCATCATAAGTATTATGCACAAGACTAGATATAATTAAATATTTGTACTTGGGCTGCCCGCTGCGGCATCTGGCAAGCTATCAAAGTGAAGTGAGTGTTGATAGTCCTTGCTCGGATATTGGAAAGTCTGCGTTCTAATGTTGAATGTATGAAGTGTCTGACTCTTTATACTCATAAGCTATGGCACTTAGCCTATTCCGCTGGAGCGAAGAAAGGCGGGAATGCCAAAGATACGAGCTGAGGTGCGTATTCCTCATCCTGGTGTAGAGCTCAGTCCACGGTCCGAACCGAGGGCCTCATGGGCTTTTCCAACCTCCTCTAATCGTCACCACTTCGAATTCTTCAGTGATCAGAACATCAATTGATGTTAAACACTAGTTGCTCTCATAAAGTCTTATTTCACTATATGATGAATACAAAAACACTACGAAAAGCTGGAGATAATGTGTGATGGGCAGTGATGAGAGAAAAAGGAGTATGTGCTTAAGAAACCCCACTCCGAACCTCTTGTTTCCACGAGGCTGAGCTTCATTCATGCTTATACTCCTATTTTTGCTCTCAAGATATGCAGGCACCTTAAAATTACTTTCGTCCCAAAAATATTTAGGGCTTCAGATTTCAATTTGCCTGTCTCCGATTCTGATTCTATGGATCCAATCTCTTCTTCTCTTACTTTGGAGTTTGTTAGATCTGCAATATCTTAGGATTCAAAATTATTTTGACAAAGCCTCTTATCTGCTTGGATCTTGGTTTGGGTTAGCGTAGCGCAGCCTTGTGTGAGCGCTCGTATATTGTAGAGCAGACCACCGTTGATTTTCAAAACTTCTATCAGTCTCTTCATATAACGTCAAATTTGCTTTTCTTGCACGCAAAAACTCACGGCAAATTCGAAGATATTTTGCATTCATAGGTCTTTGACGCGATAAAAGCTGCTCATTGCAACGATGAGTGACCGCAGATTTCGGTCACTCATGGGTCAGGCTTGCCCTCTCGAGGTGTTGGAAGACTTCCCTTTCATCACGTACTCCCCGGTATTGACCGCCGCACTGGACCCAAGATTCAACGCTATGACGAGCAGAACGAGGCATCAGGACAGTGCTTTTATTTTAGAGATGTACAGCGCGGGTCCGAGGAAGAAGGCAAAGCACATTCCGACTCCACCAATTCTTCGAAAGTCCATCTCTTGGGTTTACAATGCGACCCTCATTCCTCCAGTCGTAGCCTCTAACCCGACAATGGAACGCCTCCAGACTTACGAGAAGTGGATGGCTCTCCAGGCGACGAGACGCTGCTTTCCTCCTCTTCCTAGCGTAATTCACTCGGAGTCACTCACTTCACCACCCGTCATTACATGGGACACTATTGAATTCATATCATTTGGGAACCTGCCCACCGAACTACGCCTCCAAATCTGGCAATATGCAAGCATTCAACCTGCCTTCATCCAGTTTCGTGCGCAGAAGCCTCCAGGAATGATGCACGCCTGCCGCGAGTCCCGCGAAGTCTGGCTTAAGACGCACGCCATTGAGAACTGGTGCGAGAACAGCTTCAACAAGGAAGTTCTCTTCGTCAACTACGGAACCGATATTCTGTTTTTCAAAAGAGATCTGCCCAACCTAGTAGAGTGGCAGGGCACGAATCGAATGCGTAGACTCGAGAAGCCTACAGGCAGCCCATTCGATTGGCCAAAGTGGATCGCCAAACACGTACCGTGGGGAAAGAGCGTCCCATGGCTCCACGATGTTAGACGAATGGCGTTGAGTATCAAGCTTACTCAGTGGTGGGACCGTCGACTGCATTATCATGAAAGCCCGTACGGAAAACTAGGCAGGGTATGCCCAAACCTCGAGGAGCTGTTCATCGTTCTCGATGACGAGAAACTCTTTTCGCCAGCTTTGAACGAGGCGTATTTTGCAATGGGGTGGGATGCGTGGGAAGGATTTGTGGGTTTGGATATGGATAAGATGGTCATGAGCTCGGATCAAGATGAGAAGGATGATTGGGGGCATATTCAGGCGCCACTTGATAACTTCAAGAAGGTCATTAGTCAGGGCGGTTTCAAGCACAAAGGAGCAACTCGCAAGGAGGTGCGGGTTTATGTTGTGAGGGGCTTGATACCTGGGGAGGGCGCCTGCAGTTGCTGTAAGAAGGAGACGTTGGAGTGCAGGGGCAGCTTGAGGAAGCTTGTTTACGGGAGCAGTGAGAGTTGAGAGGTATCTGCACATCACCCGGAGCATGAAACTCGACACTAGCAAAGATATCTTGGGACCTAGAGGTGTATGCTCAGGAGAAGAGTGTAGAATGCGAATTTGAAATGAGGAAGATGACTGGATTGCTGTCGAGAATATCATGAGCAGTGATCGAATCTTCCCCAATTATATTTTAATTTTGAAGTCAAGAAGAGTGCTCTAGAGAATGTGCGGGCGTTCTGTGGACCCTCTGCTGTGCGGCCAGGGGGTCATTGTTTACTTTCCACGCCAAGCGAGTCTTGTTCCATTATATGCAAGACGCGGCTCCGAGGACGTACAGTAGCTTGCCAAACGAAGACGAAAAAATCTTCTTGCAACATTATAACCGGTGAAAGAGGGCAAGAAACCCTAGGCCGCGACTGCTGGACTAGCATGGGTTAGGCTCCCATGGCTGCTCCCGCTTCGCTAAGCCGCTCCTGCCCTTCTCGGCAGAACGCGAGGGCACTTAGATCACGATGATGCTGCTTCCTTCCAACAAAACACCACCTGGCAACCTCAACTTTCACAAACGCGCAGAGCGATCTTGGATGCGATCTATGACGCGTCCCAAGAAGGTCTTCGTCCTCGATACTCAAGATCTGGAGTGCCAACTTTGATTCTTCGAGAAAGTGAAGTGCTTTGTGACGATTCTGTGAAGGTGAAGCAGCTCTTCGGACCGATTCACATTTCTCGCCGCCGTCGGTAACAAGACACGTCTTCGAGAACTTTTCTGAACGTGAAGATAGATCAACGTATGATGCATATCGATCAAAGCCAGGAACACGTTCACAAACATCCTGCAGGCACTTCTTTGGGGTTCATCAATCACACCGACTCGCCAGATCAAGGCCAAGCATCTACCAGGTGCCAGATCTCGAGTCACCACAACGTGACAGAACGGTACCGTGAACAGAGCCTTTCGGTCTTTTGAAGAGTACGTCTTTTTCACTTGTTTTCTCTTTGAAACTGCTTGCTGACACTTGGTGATAGGTTCCAGACCACCCCTTAACACTCTTCTTTCTTCTTTGTCGTTCCTGCCCCTATCCTCAGTTCACCGTTTTCGTATCTACCAAAGTACTAGACCGCTTGGCAGTACTTTAAAGGTGAATTTGAAAGAAGCTTTCCGCACCGCCTTGAGAGCCGAAGTCTTTGACCGATTCCCCGGAGAATACACACCGTAAGTTCCATTACGTCATGTTCTCTCATACCGTTGATAACCCCTATTTCACAGAAAATCTCTAAATATTGCAATTATGTCTCCTAAGCAAAAGCAGACCGCGGCTTCTAAGCAGAAGCAAACCAAGCCCGCCAAGCCAAAGCAGACTGCCCCCTGCAAGCAAAAGAAGGAGCAGAAGCGAGCAGCTAGTGAGGAGTTGGAGCCCATTGCCAAGCCTTTTTCCACCTTTACCGCCTTCCCTAAACTTCCTGTAGAGCTCCGCGTCATTATCTGGAAGTTAGCCATGGCTCCTCGCTGGGTTGGTTTCAAGAACGTCGGCATTCCTGGTATCCACCAGGCCTGCAAGGAGTCCCGCCGTGAATGCAAGTACTATTTCCGCGTCAAGGACTTCAACACCGGTATCATCGCCAACCCGAAGCTTGACGTCTTCTTCCTCGACCAGACCATGATTCCCCACCTAGTCGGCCCCCACCTCAGCGCCGGCCACACTATGCTCTGCCGCGACCTGAGCAAGACCATGGTCAAGCCCATCGAGAAGCTGTGCATGACCATGGCTGAGATTCTAGCTATCTGGGACCATGAGTGTATTCATTGTTTCCTTGGAAGACGCTTGCCCAAGTGGTTCCCCAACCTCAAGGAGTTGTCCATTCTGCTCCGTCGAGGTCCCACTGGCAGTCAGCCTGACGATATGTATGAGGTTGATGAGGAGGCACAGAGCGATTACTATAAGCCACTCATGGAGAGTGTGAAGAAGCACTTCGAGGAGTCGAAGAAGGACAACAAGTACACCGACGTTAAGCTCATCTTCACTAGAACCGAGAAGTGGTCTACTTGAGTGCTCATCACTTGAACGCATTTGAACGGGCCCAGCGATGGAGGGCGAGGTCACTGGAGAATCGCGAAAAGCATTTCATTCAGCGATGATCATGTGTAATAGACACACCGGTACCCATTTTCCTGCACTATCAATTGCGAAGTTGCGTAGCTACGGCGGAGAACGGGGGTTGGTGGATCATTTCGCATTGCATTGGCACCGGATACTGTACAGATAGATTACACTAGCAAAAAAGTTGCGTGATATCAATTCTCGAATGGCCCATCTCGATTCGTGATAAGTTGATCTCTGCGGTACCGTAGTGTCAGCTATGATAAAGTATAAAGCAAAAATTGAGCCATTCCTCTCTACATAAGAGCACTCATCTCGTCAATCCTAGTTACATTGATCGTCTTCCAAACAGCCCAGCATATCACGCAATCATATCCCAGCCCACTAAACCCCACACTATCTCTACCAACCACTCCTTTCCATATTGCTCTCTTCGACGGTCGTCCTCGAGCATCGTGGCGGAGCTCTCTACTGGAGCGGGCAACTTCAGAGTCTCCAGGTCTTCCGCACCAAGTGCACTGCGCACCAACGTACTCTGCATCAGCTTTTTGACTTTGGAGAGCAAGTCACCCGAAAGCACTGTGGATCGCGAAAAGCTCCCATGGCGGTTTTGAGACTGAACATTTTGCTTCCCCGCCGCAAGCACCTGCATAACCAACTCCTTTCTTTCAGACCCTCCCAAGGTAGCATGGAGAATCTGGACGATATATCGAGACTCGATTTTGGCACCTGGACTTGATATTGTGGTGCCAGGTTTGGTGATATTTCCAGGCTTATCTGAAGTGGCGACATGCTCGCCGAATACAGCTTCCGAGACGAGGCGGGCAGTATGGTCAAGAACTGTGAACAGAATTCCTTCCAGGAGATCGCTGTGACCCGGTTGATGGATCTTCCATTCGATTTTGGAAGTTATTGTCACAAGCGTCCTCGTAAGATATTTGTTGACCATGTATTCTTCCTCAGTCGAATGTTGGGTTTGTTTCGTCCTTCGATTCGCGGATGACGCTTCGCGCTCAGCTTGCATGTTGCTGACGCTACGCAGAAGGTCTAAAGACTGGGTGAAGAAAATGACCATCAAATAAACAATCTCAGATCGCTTTGACCTCCCTGAGATAGTTTTACACAGTTCATTCAGAGCGTTGAAGCAGGAAAGAAATGAAAGAGCAATCTGGTGCATGACTTGCTGGAATAATGTTGAGGTACGCGAGTCAATCGATCTGGTCTCAGATTCGCAAAGAGGTAAGCAACATGCGCGTACAGCAGTGTCGATGTGTGCTAAAAGTTGGATTGTATGCTTGGATAGGACATTGATGTGGTCTAATGTGGTCAAGTCTTCCGGATCATTCTCCAACTGAGTGCGTTGCTGTGCCGTTCGCAAAACTGGAACGAATCAGTCAAATCCGTTATAGGGAAGGTCTTGCTTACGGTAGCTACTCAGTCTGAGAGTGGTATCCTCCTTAAGAAATTCGTCATTATCTGCCTCATCCTCAACAGGTTCGTCGAGATCCGGAGACACTGCAGGTCGCTTCCTCGAAGTCGAAATATGTCTAATACTAGCAATGTCGGCACTGTGCATAGTGTTCTCCGAAGATCCGCTGGTTTCATCCAAGTCCTGGGAGTAATGATCGCTCAGCAGTCGTTGCGCTTCCAGGCGGTGCACTTTGTCCTGCAATGCTTTCTTCTCTGCATAGACTGCTGTGTATTGGTCCTTCCAAAACTCGACAGTGTCAACATGACGAAGGTTTTCCTCTGGAATTGGTCGACCAGTCTTGATTCTCTTGCGCAGTTGTTGGCAATACTCTGCAATTCGTTAGTAAAGGAATTGACAAGGTTGGGGTCAAACGTACCTGGTATGGTGAGATGTTCTGGCTTCGATTTGGCAATGGTTAAAGCAAGAGCTAACTGGTTCTTCGAAAAGTATTTCGTGATCTTGGTAGGCTGCTGCTGTGTCACCGATGGCTTTGATGAAGCGTCTTTCAAGGACTTGGAAATCCTTGCTTGAGGGCAGTCTTGGGCAATGGCCGACGAGGAAGATGCAGGTCCTGGCAGAGGTGCAATCAGTGATTGATGAGGAGCCATGCTTTCCAGCTGCTCTAGTAATCTCAAGTGTCCATGTTGGAACGGAAAATGAAGTTCGAAAGACAAACAAAATGCGCATCCATGAAGGGAAGGAACGAATTAAGCGAGAGTCCATACAGCCTGTTCGTTGGGGCAGCAAGTAAAGGGACATAACAGTAGGGTATTATGGAGCTGTTAAGTAGAGAGAAACAAGAATATGAGCTCGAAGTCAACATGTCGGCTGGTTAACAGATTTACTAGGTTGACTAATATAAGCTTGGTTTTGAAGGAAACCCTGATCAATGGCGGCCTTATCCTGAGGGTCCTGAGGTAGCGGAATACCTTGGCCGTTAAGTGCGGTCTTGCATGAATGATTTAACGATACAACAACTGTCTCAATGATTGGCTCAGTGAAATTGGAATAACTGTGCAGATACAGTTTACCTCTAGTTAGACGAGAAGACCCTATGCAGCTTTACTGTTGCTAGTTATTGAATATGATATTGCTAGTTTTAGTGTATAAGGTAGTATTAACACAATTGAAACACCTTTATTTAGTATCTCTCTTGATCATCACTTGATAAAATTGTAGGGTCTTGAAGGGGTGGGTTTGAAATCCTCACTAGCTTCAAATTTTACTCTGTCTCAGAGTTATTTATACAGGCAGGAAGAGAGGGAAACAGAGTCAAACACCAAGGAATTGTCCATCTATAATTTTTTTGGGAACCCACACAGCGAAAATTTCGAGCATTCTTCTGACCTTCTGAAAATTTTTGAGGCTCGGTAGGATGAGAGGACCTAGCTGATCATGGATTCTCTTACTCTTGCGTGCCAAGCACTTCTGAAAGAAATTGGAATGTAGAGCCTGTGTATGTTTGGAAGAAATCCCGATGCCTTACGATCTCCCACTCCCAACTTTGAACGGGCGAGAAGCAACTGGGTGAAGACGAAGTTGGTGAATATTGTATATTAGTAAGCAACGCTAGTCCCGATCCAGCCGCATGAACGCCTCCAAAAAACAATCTCCCTCCATCGCAGCCTTCTTGAAACAACACACAAGCGGCAAGTTTACCGCGCTGCCTTCCACCAACACCAGGCAGCATGGCGAACAACGACCTTCTGAAATGGGTCACCAGTGACGTCGACTTCTACGAGCTCCTTGGCATAACATTCGAGGCCTGCTCCGAATCAGAACTCCGTCGCGCCTATCGCAAGACTGCCCTGAAGTACCATCCAGACAAAGTTGGCAAGGACTTCGACCCAGCAAAATACGAGCTCTTCCAAGCTGCGAACGATGTGCTGTCTGATCCGGAATTAAAAGCCAAGTATGACAATCACCGCAATGCAAAGATTCAGAGACAGAGAGCAGCGGAGCTGTTTGAGGGAAAGAGGCGGCAGATGAAGGAAGATTTGGAGATGAGGGAGAAGGGAGGCGTGCCTAAGTCCCAAGTAGAAGACAAGCAGAGTGAGGAGATTAGAAAATTGGCGGAGGAGGGGAGGAAGAGGAGGGCTGCCAGAGCTTCTATGATGGCTGAGGGACTGGCTTCTTCACCCGCACCGGCACCACAGAGCGACATCCCAAAAGAAAATCCCAGAAAGAGATCAGCATCCACGGAGTTGCATCCAGAACCACAACCTGAAGAAGAGGACGAGGTCGAGAGATTAGAAAGACAGATTCGAGAGGCACAAGAAGCAAAGGCAAAGCGGAAAGCAGAGAAAAAAGCCAGGAAAAGTGGAATCTTTGTCCCAGCAGACTCGCCCTCATGGGCAGGTTCAGCAGCAGATCGAGACATATCTACACCCATCAAACGTCCCGATATCTTCAAAGGATTGAAAGCTGACGATAAGTCTTCAGCGTCTCCCAAATTCTCGTTCTCGCCGAGCATACCCACTCCAAAGAAGAACGATTTTGCGGCTACGATGGCTAGACTTAAAGCTGTGGAGAAGCAGAGATTGGAGGAAGAGATACGCCAGAAGGAAGCAGCTGAGGTTGCGGATGCAGCATAGTGAACCTCGGAAGCTTTCAAGACGCGGAGATGTTATCATGATTTGACTTTAGCATTGGCGTTGGGGCTTGATTTGCTATACCCCTTTCTTAGATTTCCAAATACAGCAGCACATTCAGTGCGTGATCGTACACCCTCCACATGATCCAAAATGTGATATGCTAGTGCTATTCCTCCAGGTTCGCAATCTTTACTGCTTATCCAGATGCCATTGAGGCACGAATGCTTTGATCTTGACCATCTCAGGATCGGCGCCTTCAAGCGTCCACTCCAACTTGAACTCATCCTCAGGGTTGTACCCGCCAATGCCTCCCTTCAGCGGATAATCCGTCATAATCTCGAGTCTACATAACCCCAACCCAATATTTCCCACGCCACCTAACCATTTCCCTGCACTCCTCCCACTCTTTTCAAATCTCCCAATACTTGTCTCCCTGGGAATGTTTTCCGCACCCAGCTGCTTCTCAGGAAGGTACTCCAGGTCTTGTGGCATAGCTTCTTCCTTCCCATAAATCATCACAGGCAACACCCTCTTCCTCACCACCCCGGTATGATGCGTCCTAATCGTCAGCTCCTGCCCAACATAACACCCCTTCCTCCAATCGATCCCACCCATGAAATCGACATTACTCTCCTGAGGTAACGCATGTTCCCTCACAAGCTCATCCTGACCCTCCGGGACGCCTATCAAATATCTCCTAACCCTATAACTCTCTTCTGTACTCTCCTCCGCATCCACTTCTGGCTGCTTTCCTCCCTCTAGCATCAGTCTCTTTCCTAACCCCGGCGCCCTTGTATCCTCACATCCAACCTGCCCTTCTCTCAAAGGTGCCTCCTCATTGCCCCACACCGACCAAACGTTCATGTCCTCCAATACCCGAACCTCAAACTTCGCCCTCAACTTATACCTCTTCACATGCTTCGCTAGCCTCTCCGCCTCCTTACTATCAACCTCAATTAACCACGCATCTCCCTCCCTCCCCTCTTTCGCCCATTGCAAATCCGGATACACGAACACATCATTCAGCAACCTGCCCTGCGCATTCAGGAACGCGGCGTAGAAGCCTTCTGTTTTATTACCTGCAATCTTGCTGGAGATGTTGCGTGTGATGACGCCTTGGAGGAAATGTGTGCTGTCGGGGCCGGCGAGGGAGATGAGTTTGCGGGTTGAGAGGGGGGCGTAGCCTGATGTTGGGGGCGTGGGAGGGTTGATTGAGGAATAGCTTCGGGATGAGTGCACGACGGAGGTGGCGGATCGAATTGTGCGTGAGGATCGCAATAGACAATTATTGCAGATGTATGGCGCTGAGGCTGGTAAGCGAGTGAGTGTTCGTGGAGGCTTCATGTTGAATGTATGGTTGCTGAAGCGATGGTTGAAGTGATGAGGAGTGGAGTGATGTCAGGGAATTTATCGATTTTGATTTCTCAGCCTCGCGGGCCGAGCCTTGGCTTTTATGCTCGCTTGAACAAGAGGTAGATGGAATAGGATGAAAGAGCGGTATACCGCTGTGATTATATAACATAAAAACGACATTAGTTTGACAAGCGGTATGAAAAAACTGGCGGTGAACCTGTAACTGAGATTTATTCCACAATTGATACCGGCAGAAATGCGGTCGGCAGCATATTTTTCACTTCGAAACAAGCTTCGCTGCTGTGGACTGAAAGACATATTAGAGATGCATATTTTCAATTTCTCGTTTTAAGGTCTATTCACAGTAGCTATTACACTGTAAGGTGTCTCATAAAATGCCTTTATCCGATCCATTGTATCTAGTTTCCATCCCTAGATACGTCCAGTATTGATCACAGCCCAGCAGCAACTCCTTTCCCGCATTCCACCAACATACATATCACAACCGATCTTGAACTTAGCGCTGTTCACCCTTTGCAACAACAGCGTCCAAGTAACTGAGCAAGAAACCCTGGTTTTCCGGAGAAATCGGTGCCTGGCTACTTCGGCGTGAAACTCCCTCGTTTGACACAAGACTTCCGACCCTAGATTTCGCTGTCATGCTCGCCAGAAGATCGATCGGGTGCTGTGTGTTCATGCTATCAGTACCTGGGCTCTTTACAGCTCCAGAGGATGAAGGAGTCTTGTTGAACATTGAAAGCAATGCTTGTCTATGATCAACAACTGGCTGACTAGGGCGTCGATCAACGGCTGGAGGCGCTACCATCGGGAAAGTAGCTCTGGGAATTGGAGATGGGCCTGGTTCCTGAGATGGACCTGGTCGAGGACGCTTCAAGATCTGAGGCTGGAATGGCCTTTCTTGGGACCGCATTGCAGACTCTTTGGTAGACATGTGGGGTACTGGTTTCTTGCCATTTGCCTTTGACTGGGTCTTGTGCACTTGTGCATTGCGGCTCGGTGCCTCTTGATCGCTTAATTCTGCAGGGCGAGCGAGAATAGATAGAGCCCTGAAGGGCGGGTTGACTTCCGGATTCATTCGTGGGATTTGGTTTTCGTCGGCTTGGTGATTTGAGGTCCTCTTATCGTTAAGCATAGCAGAGGTGGTAGCGGCATTATTTGAAAGAGGTTCTACAGCTGACAATTCAACTGCCGATGGTGTTGCACTAACAGGCAGCGCTGTTGCTGGCATTGCAGGAACAGCATTTTGCAGAGTAGGACTCTTGAACATATCAAGTAATGCCGACTTCTGAGCATCGCTGACTGGTTTCTTTGACAAGGCAGCGATTAGATCAGGGTTGATGACTCGAGTGCCATTGGCGTTTCGATAAGGTTGAGCGGGTGGAGGAGGGTTTGGCGTCATGTTGACAGCATTTGCCTCGGCAGGAAGCTCCTGAGGTTGTGGTCGTTGGGGTTGAGGGGCATCTGGTTGGAACCGCCTCAATGGAAGATCATTGGAGGTATTGTCAGTAGCCTGATCCCGACTTTTAAAAGCATTGAGAAGAGCCAACGAGTGACTCGTAAGCTGTGGGGGTGACTGTTTGAAAACTGGTGGAACCATGGGTGCGTGAAGACCAGGGAATTGCGGATTCGACGGCATCATTGGCTGAGGTGGAGGTTGAGGTTGTTGGTGAACAGGCTGGGGAACCACAGGTGAGTGAACAGGACCGCCAGTGAATACTGCCTTTTGCACGTGAGGTGGAAGAGGCTGGGGATGGACGAGGTGCTGCGGCTGATATTGATGCGGGTTCTCGAAAGGTCTTGGAGGATGCTGAGCCTGCGGTGGTTGATTTGGTGGAATGCCGCGGTAGCGATCACTTGGTTGCTGGTAGGAGAACGAGTCATTTGGTGGCTGAATAGGGAAGTTGGGTGGAGCTGGCATGCTGGAGAAGTGCGGAGGTCTTGGATGATGGTGGTGAGGTGTTCTTGGCAAGGATGCTTCAACGACATTATGATCAAAAGGTGTGTGAGGTGGTTGACTTCGCGGAATTTGCTGTGTGGCTAGCATAGGTGGTGCACTCTGAAGCAAAGCAAGCAGCGCCTTTCCAGAGCTTTGTGCTGGTGGCGGAGGCATAGAATTGGTTGCTCCAGCTTGCGGTCCTTGTGGCAGCTGTGGAATCTTCAGAAGACGACTTAGGCTTGCAGTTGCTCCCTCCAAGGTGTCGATATCTGAAGTAGGACCTGACGCATTTGCATAGAGGGGAGGCTGGCCAATAGTCGCAGCTCCTTGATCCTCTTCCGTCAAGGCCTCGTCTTGACTTACTTCCGCTGCAAGGTACTGATTGCTTGCACTTCGCTGAGAATCTTTCTTCTTTTGGCCAACAACCCATTTGCGTAGGGGTACGAGGAATGGTGCGACTGCGAAAAACTTGTTTGGGCTTCCAGCAGTCGCCTGGTTCTCTTGATTGCCCTTCTTTCTGAATGCTGGCAAATCAGACAATCTCCACCATTCAACCTTGCTGATCTCTTTCCGCGTTTGTGGCTCGAAGTGTGTGTCCATTGGGATGTCTCTGAACACATATAGTCGAAGTTCTTGATCTTGCATGGTAACTGAAATGAAATGGACGTTCCGATCTTCTGGCACCATTCCAGCAGCTTCTAGATCATAGCCAGTTTCCTCGTAAACTTCTCTTATAGCACACACCAAGTCATCTTCTTTCAAGTTGATTTTTCCACGTGGAAAACTCCAATTTGCGCCCTTTTTCCAGCCCTTCACCAGTACAACAGAGTCCATTGCTTCATTGAGCAAGATAGCACCTCTCACGGGGACTCTCGATTTGTATTTTAGAAAGTTCTCAAATGAGCTCTCGCGTATTGCCATGGGATAAGGGGAGAGCAGCGGGCAGTGCGAGAATATTCGATCATAGAAACGACGCAGATTCATTGATGGCAGATCTGGGTCGAGAGGGCGGATGAAGTCTTCGTAGAACCATTGTGCCTCCTCAATTTGAAAGCATATTCGTTCGGTTGAAGAAAGATCAGCCTCTGGAATATTCATTATGAATCGGACGCAGAGGTCGTCCAGCCCTGGATATACCATGTTAGCAAAGGACGTTGTGTTGACAAGGCTGTCATAGCTTCAACAGCTGCACCGCATACAGGAGCTAAGAAAGCACCGCGCAAACCTGGGGACGTCGTCGGGATAGCACTCACAATCTTCTAGCTGCATATTTCTTTCTGTCATGCTGTCTTGCCTTGGCTAGCATATCCTCGACTCGGTGTGGTTAGGGGCGAGACTGCGCAGTCAGGTCAGCTTTCCCGAATGAAGCTGAGACTTGACGATCGTGAAGATTGTGGCAAACTCCTGATTTTCAACGCTGGCTTACGAGGCTCGTCGATATCTCGGCCTGATGTTCGCTGAAAAGGGATGAAGTTGGGATGATCTGATAGGAGGGGTTGGTGTTGTGTTCGACATTCTGCTCGCAACGAGGCCCGTCTTCAACGTGTAAGGTGCTTAGCGGTGGCTGTGCAGCTAACGCTGTGGCGAATTTAGACCGGAATCGCTTAAACTTCCTAAACCATACCTGGTGGGGGAAGGGTTAAAGCAAGGTTCCAAACATGACGACAGTTGATGCGGCATGGGTGCGCAGGTGCCGAAACAAGAAAGTTATTCACAAAGATTAACCAGTGACTAGCAGACCACCAAGACGGTGACAAACAGGCTTTAGAATCAAAACTAAGTTTGAGATTTATTTAAAGACCAAAGCTCCCTCATTTTCGAGTTCCCTTTTCAGCGTTCACCACTGCACTGGAAGCCCAGAAATAGTACGCGCGCAGTGTTTCGAATGTGAAGCGGTCCCCGCCAGTCAAGCTGAGTCGCGCGACCACATACCACGCAAACGCCCATAGCCGCCACCGCTAGGAATTCTGGATCTGAATATTAAAGCTCGATTCCCACAAGCTTTCATCAAGATCAACATTTTTCAATTCCACTTTACATAGCCAACACCGCAATCATGACTTCTATGCTTGCCAAATACATTTCGAAGAAGGTGCTGGGTGAGACGGTGACCAACAATTTTGGAAAAGAGGTAATTTATAAAAAATCAACAGGGCATCGGAATGCAGCTGACATTTTCTTAGGATCCGTACTTCGAGACAGTTCCCGCAACTCGCCTTGATGGACGACCTTCGAACAAGACCAAGAAGCGGCGCAAGGCTTTGCCAGCCGGAATATCTAAGCACGATGCAATGGTTCTCACCAAAGTCAAGAGACGAGCCTATCGCCTTGACATGAGTCTCTTCAATTGCTGCGGAATCCGATTTGGATGGGGTTCTGTGGTTGGAATTGTGCCTGGTTTTGGAGATGCTATCGACGCATTCATGGCAATGATGGTTCTCCGAACCTGTCAAGAAGTCGAGGGTGGTCTGCCCAATGAAATCAAAGCCAAGATGATGTTCAACATCATTCTCGACTTCGCCATCGGTCTCGTTCCCTTCCTTGGAGATATCGCAGACGCATTATTCAGAGCCAATACACGGAATGCCGTTGTCCTCGAGAAATACCTTCGCGAAAAAGGCGCCAGAGCCCTTCAGGCACAAGGCGCACCTCCTCCGCGTATAGATCCTACAGATCCCGATGAATACGACCGACAGATGAGTGAAGAAGTTGGCCCTCCTCCTCAATATACATCGTCTGCACCACCCCCTCAACCACCGCGACCGGGCACCCTGGCATATAATAATAGCAACGGAAACACAAACGGACGGTCAGCGGTACCTCAGCAAGTAGTGCAAAAGCCGCAGCGAGGTTACTTTGGTGGCTTCGGCAGCAAGAAGCAAAGGCAGCCAGATGTTGAGAGGGGACAGGAAATGCGGACTGGAGAAAATCGTGTGCCAGCTACAACAAATAACGATACTCGTCGAACCCCATCAACGCTGCAGAAGAGCCGGTATTGAGTGTCGAAGTCATCCGTGTGTCCATATTTACGGGAAGTGTTGTTTTAGTAAGGGAATTGAGGTGGAAAGCGAGCGAATTGCGTCTTCTGTGCGCTAGAGGATCCTAATTGAGATACCCATTATTACGATAGAAATAATGCCCAACAGGATTTGATCTTCGTTCTTGACTTACTGATACTCGTCATGCCGTTCTTTGTGGTTTCAAATTGCTTTGTGAATCTGATTCATTACCGCCAAGGAAACTAAGACCCAGAATAAATGCTGGAGCGCGTAGGCAGTAAGTATTTCGAGTAATTTGACCAGGCTAAACTGGAACCGGAAGGTGGGTCGTGTATGGCCTGGTCCGAGACTCCCAGCCATCGCCTTTAAAAACGCGTCGAGGGGCCCGCGTACTAGCCATGTTTTTTTCACGTGACTAGGCGCGAAAGCTTAAGAGCAACACGCTCTGCATCCTTCTTCTTGTTTTTCGTCAACACCAGCAATCGCCATACTTCCACTTCTCCGTTCTCAATTACTCCCCTCCCAAACACAATCTTCCTCTACTCAATCAACATGACTACTCAAGTCACTCCTTCGAAGAAGGTACGCTGCCTGTCACCACCCGCCGTCACCGCGTCTCCAAAGCTAACGTGTATCTATTATAGGCCGCGTCTGCCATGGAGTCCCTCAAGATGGAATCACCTGTCAAGAAGCTTGACTTCGAGAATGCCGGAAAGGAGAACATGCCCTTTAACGCTGACGCGCCAATGGCTGCCGATATCGAAATTAAGAAGCCCATCGTCGAAGAGGTCAAGGAGAAGGCAGTCACAGTTGCTCCAGGCATCAAGCCCGAGGAAGCCGATGAGCCTCTCCTCCAAGAGAACCCTCAACGCTTCGTCCTCTTCCCAATCAAGTACCATGAGGTAAGTCGCGTCGCCAACGCGTCGTTGCGTAGAGTGGTTCAACAACAGCTTACACTTTACTTCTACAGATCTGGCAGATGTACAAGAAGGCCGAGGCATCTTTCTGGACCGCAGAGGAGATTGATCTGTCTAAGGATCTTCACGACTGGAACAACAGACTCAATGACGACGAGCGTTACTTCATTTCCCACGTTCTTGCATTCTTCGCTGCATCCGACGGAATCGTCAACGAGAACCTTGTCGAGCGCTTCAGCGGTGAAGTCCAGATCCCAGAGGCACGATGCTTCTACGGATTCCAAATCATGATGGAGAACATCCACTCCGAGACATACTCTCTCCTCATCGATACATACATCAAGGAGCAGGCTCAACGCACATACCTCTTCAACGCTATCGAGACAAGTAAGTTTTGAAACGTGCATTTGATGGAATATGGACTCTGACGCGTTATATTACAGTTCCTTGCATCAAGAAGAAGGCCGACTGGGCTGTCAGATGGATTCAAGACAAGAAGTCTACCTTTGCTCAACGTCTTGTTGCATTCGCAGCTGTTGAGGGTATCTTCTTCTCCGGTTCATTCGCGTCCATCTTTTGGTTGAAGAAGCGTGGTCTGATGGCCGGGCTTACTTTCTCCAATGAGCTCATCTCCCGTGATGAGGGTCTTCACACCGACTTCGCATGCCTTCTTTTTTCCCACTTGAAGCACCGCCCAAGCAAGCAAGCCGTCCAAGATGTCATCACTGAGGCCGTCACAATTGAGCAAGAATTCTTGACTGAGGCTCTTCCTTGTGCTCTTCTCGGCATGAACTCAAATCTGATGAAGCAATACATCGAGTTCGTTGCTGATCGTCTCCTTCTCGCCCTTGGCAATGAGAAAGTCTACAAGGTTACCAACCCATTCGACTTCATGGAGAACATCTCTCTCGCCGGAAAGACCAACTTCTTCGAGAAGCGTGTTGGTGACTACCAAAAAGCCGGTGTCATGGCTGGTACGCAAAAGAAGCACGAGGACACCACCGCACAAACCGAGGCCAAGGCCGAGAATGGCGGTGACTTCAACTTCGACGAGGACTTCTAAACGTCTCGTCTCTAATTATCTGGGCTTTTCGGCGTTGGCATCTCACCTCTGTACATTGTTACATTGCATATCTCTTCTCTTCTTTGCTCACGGTACTATGCATAGATGGCGAGGTCACCCGGTGCAAACGTGTTGCTCCTGTTTTTTATTTGTCTGGACATGAACACTTTATTGCAGGCGTTGGCGGAGTCGTAGGATATGATCATGGGTGGTGATGAGAGATAAGAAATGAGTATTATAAGAGTGACGAGATAGGAGAGCAGAAATGAAATAGTATCAAAACTTGGAATTCTTATTGCTTTCATTGTGACTATGTCTTCATGCAATTGTAGATGCAGCGAATTGGATATGCTACCGCCTCCAACGCCGGTTGACGCTTTTCATGTCGTGTTCCTTCAACAGCCGGTCATTCTATGCTTGTGCCTTCGAAATATGAGTACATCTGACTCCATCCCTACTCATCCCATATCCCACGGCCCTCTCATTTCTTCCCCTTCTTTTTCTTGCTCTTCCCACCTCCACTTCCCGCACCACCCGCTGCCTGCTGCATAGGTCCCTTCCCACCCAAAACCTTCTCACTCTCCCCCACCGGCGTGCCCGCTCCACTCCACTCCTCAATCTTCACCTTCGCATCCTCACCGGCCATAACCTCATCCTTAATCTCTGGCAGTCCGCTCATAGGCCTCGCTAACCGCCCAAGGATTTGTATTAAGCGTGATACTTCGGCCGCTTTGTTGGTGCGGTACTTTAAAGTAGTGCCACTGATTGGGTCGTAGGTTTTGAGTTCGAGGGTTGCGCGGGGTTTCTCGGATATAGGCGCTGGATTAGGTGTTGAGGCAGGTTCTGTAGAGGGGGGAGGAGCTGGTGTGTCGGGGTTGGAGGGTTTGGATTTCTGGGGTTTAGTGGGAGCATTGGGGTCAGGTGGGGGAGCGATGTTGTATTTGGTTGTTATGCGGGTCTGTTCCTCACCTATTAGTCCAGGGTTCGAGGGATTGAGGTTTCAAGTGAGGAAGAGGGGGGGAGGGGTGAGGAGAAAGGGAGGGGCGTACGGTTGATGGTCGAGCTTTGAGGAGAAGAGTGGATTGCGTGAGCCATTCTTGTGCAGTGTGGAGATATGGCATCTTGGATTGTGTGCGCAGAACCTGAGTCTGAGAGGTGTGAAGATTGGTGCGAGGTGGAGGTGTCGTGTGCTCCTTGAGGTTGTGGTGGAAGTAAAAAGGTGCTGGCGCATGGTGGGGAACGAGGCTGAACGCATTCAAGCTCAAGTTTGCGGCGGTCGAGAAATGTGGGATGGGCCGGGGTATTTCCTAAGCGAATGCACTCGGGCCAAAGGTATCAGGAATGAGGCGTAGAAGAAGAATTACAAATTCTATGATCAAAATATGATACATATGAAGCTCTTGATATGAAGTTTTCTTCTCTGAATATTTCTGAGGATTTTCAATGAGTGAGCTTTTCAAAGCACCCGATTCGTAGACGAACCATCTTGCTCCCATCCTGAGTGAGAACCCCTGAGCCTGGTGGTATGATTTGGCACTGGTGGTACGGGCAAAGATGTGATGGAAGATAGCGGAAAATCTAGTTGAAGGTATGAAATTCTGCTGTACAGCGCAGTTGCTGAAGCATTGGATCTCTTTATCATTCCAGGGATTATGCTACTCAAGGACAGCATGCTAGGCAGCAAAGCGTGGTATATATCTTGAAGAGTAATTTTAAACTTGAGTAGAGTAACGCCTAGTACCCATGCCCCCCCCCC